>OMNV01008322.1:58158-69036 GCA_900303265.1 Brotula barbata | reverse complement strand
CCGCTCACTTCCTCTTCTTGCTATTTTGCTCTTTTTCTAAACCACACGCACTCTTCTACCAAAACGTCTCTTTGAGGGGAACAGGAAGCTGAAAGTAGCGTTTCTTAGAAGTTGTATCTTTAAAAAAAGAAGTGTGTTTGTTTCATTTACGTGGAACACCAGCAGAGCATCATTAGAGACATGTCTTAACTACTCTGGGACACAGGAGGAGGGAGGAAGATCAGCTGGAGGTTCGAACCCAGGACCTTTTAGCTGTGAGTCAACTGTGCTAACCACTGCACCAAAGCAAAAAAGAGTTCATGTAAAGCACCTGTACTAAGTCAAAGTCATGGGAAGACTACAGCTTATCTTTTTCTGATTATAGATTCTAAACTAATTGTTCAGGGAAAGACACCAAATATGCAATTTGTTCAAGATTTCAACCTCCATGGTGGCGATAAAGTTACCTGTTATCTCCTCTAAGTGTCAAACTGTAGGCCTGGGTACCCCAACCGATTTCCTGAATCGATTCGATCTGATACCTTAAGAGATATTTCAGTTTCAATACCAATTTTCCTTGGTTATGAAAGATTTTTCACAGAGCTAATGCTACAAATGGTTTCATCCAAAACTGACCCCAAAGCAGTTACATGACGTTACATGACTGTACTTTTTATTTAATGTGGCCTGCACAGCAGTGGAGAGTCCAGCTCTTCTCTGTCATCATATCTTTTAAATCCTAAAAGCTGCCTGACATCAGACTTGATGGAGCTCTCGGTGGAGCAGCTTCTGTCATGTTTTGGTTCACCCTTCTCTCACGTGGACATCTTGTCCCATGGTCTCGTGAGGCTAAGGGCCCTTTCACGTCGGACCAAACTGGTCTCCTAAGATTTCAACTCTGTATTGTCACAGCATCATTTTAGCACATGCTCAAAGTACAGTTGCCGCAAATTTGAAATAAGTCACAACACGTCCAGCCTTCGTTTGTCTGGCAGGATGTCGCGTCTGCAGAAGCTTTTGATGCTGAAGTTGGACGTTGTCAGCCCTCATTTGTTCCAGGAAGAAAAAAGAGGAGGAAAGGGAAGAGAAATGGTCCTTTTTCTAACATCTGCTCAGGAGAGACTGACTATCGAGTTACACGTAAGATAAGAAATTCCTTAAGAAAACAATCCACAGATGACTCAGTGAGCTAAAGGGTTATTAATAATATGAAAGAGACATGAAAGACTATACAGTACAATGCAAAGAGTACATGCTTCTATTTGAAGTTATCCTGAGGAAACATTCTCAGCTTAGTCATCAGGCGAGGCAGCACGAGGTGATAAAAATCCCTTTTATCCTATTTCAAAGAAACTTTGCACTTTAGAACCACTTCTGCACGTTTCTAACGTCTTAACCGTCATGCAGACAGAGGAAACGCAGGTGCCTTACAACTGTTACATACCTGAGCAGACTGACTTTCATCTGAGATGATTTTAAGATTTTAAGACTTTTGAAGATCCCTTGATCCGAGTATTGGTTGAGTTTGTTGGACAGTTGTTACAAAAGCTATAATTCCAATTATTATTATTGTCCATCCATCATAATCTAATCTTGATCTGCGGTGTGAAATGATTTGTGTGGTTCGTAACCATTTACTAAACTCAATAACGTATTTGTGAGTGAGCGGTGACTGATTTGGGAGCAACGAGGACGTTACAATTTAACAACACTGCTGGATTCCCCGACACCCTGGCAGTCATAACACGGTGGTTCTGCTGCACTCGTGACACTCGAGCAGAGGTTCGTAAATTTACTTTAAACGTTTTTCCAAGCAGGTAATTTACTGTTGTCAGTTTTGAAAAAAAAAAGCCTTCGGGCTCTATCAAGGGAGAGATAGCACGGTTTATAAATTGAGCAATATGTTCATGTAATACATAAGCTACTGTACGCGCGCAACAATGAAAAAAGAGATAAGATCAGAAACGCAAACAGCCTTCACACGGGAAAGGACATGACAGGGCCGCAGTGAAAATTTCACATCCTTCCTCTTGAAAACCATCCCTGTGGAAACCAGGGCCTCCTAATCCCTGAGTTGAATTAAACCCGGTGATCTCAGCCGACTGTGCACACATCAATTTAATCACATAAATGTTTCCTCACCAGGGAAAAGGAAACAGGATTGTTGATAAGGACAGAACAGAATAATCCCATCCTCGTCATCGTCGCAGTTACACTGGGAGCAGCTGGACCGCGTGGAGACTTTAGACCCTAGTCCTCAAACTGGACATCAAGCAACGTGCTTCTGATGGAGACTCTCCACCCCTACCAGGCTCTTCTCTACTTCCCCATGTGCATCAAAAATGTATGGGAGCTTTGGCACCGCTGCATCAAGAAGCATATTTTACTTCCTAAAAACATTTTTCATTGTCAAATCTTTTCAACTCCCAGAACTTTAAATAGAGGAGCGCTGCAGTCAGAGTGGCCAACAGTTGGCGAGGAAACATGCAGCTGAAAATATCTTCTAATAACTTTTACGAGGGCACCACCTCATTGCATCGTGGGATTTCCTAATTATACTATGAAACACCTTCAAAATTGGTCAAATTAAGTTCAATTTGGTTAAAAAAAACATTTCTGCTGGAATCATCGTATTCTCTGTAATGCAGCTTTTCAAAAAAGACACTTATAAAACTCTCAAATAGTACAAAGATCATTAAAAATTATTTTCCAAAGATGCATTCATGTCCTTGAGTTTAGCGTCAGCTAGCACACGTCTGATAGAGCCACTAAAACGAGAGAAAAGCTGAAGAGCCACTGATTAATCTCTGCATCAGTGGCCCCATTAATGGATTTAATCACTCCAATAATCACTAGATGAGTCCATTATCAAAATAATTATTAGTTGCAGATTTAGTTGATGCTACTTGAGATGTGATGCAAATGCAAACAAGGCATTTAGAGGGATCACATGGTTCCTACTCTGGAGCTCCAAATGTAAAGTAGTTCCTATCTTCCAGTACTAAAATGCCTTAAAACAACAACAACACCTCCACCGCCGACGTCCACCGCTGGAGGATGGAGTCTGTGAGCGAGGAGGCCCACATATCTGCAGGCGGCCCAGCCCGAATGAGTCACGTCAGAGCAGAAACTGTGATGTGATGCCAGCATCTACCAGCAGCACCAGTCTGACTGAAACTAACACTTGCCCACCCATGCACGTGTGTGTGCGTGCGAGAATGTGTGTGGCATTGAACGCCACCGTGTACATACAGATGCTTGCAAAATTTAAGTTCTGAGAAAAAAAAAAGAAAGTCCATCCCTCTACAGCCCACCCTATCACAACACACACACACACACACACTCAAGGACCACCTACTGCACAGAGCAGAGTGGCTCCTGTGCTCAGCAGTAACGTGCACACACAAACCAGCCACACATGCGATTCATTAGTGCAGCGTTCAAAGCATCAATAACAGGGAGCCTTTATGACTCAATGCCTTTAACACCAACACTTACATCAAATCGACGGGCGTCTCACACTGAGCCACTATACCATAAAGACAGATTTGCTGCCGGCTATCACCGAGCGTCATCCTTTCAAAGCACAAAGGAAAGTCATCGCCGTCCACCATGCAGCACGTGTGGTCCAATCACGGCACCAGATTGAAGCGGCCTTTGTTGTAAAGTGACACCGCTGGTTTGGGGCTGACGAACCCGTCGCTGACCTTTGAGGTCCGCCGACACTGGGTGATGAGTGAGAGAGGTCCGCCGACACTGGGTGATGAGTGAGAGAGGTGGTAAAGAGGCGACAGGGTACCCACCTAAAAGAGCGTTTGACACGGCTTTCCACGGGCCAAACCTCACATCTGTGCATCAAAGGAAGAGTTCACAATCGAGTCATTATCAAGCTCTCGGAGGTGTGGAGGTTACTAAACCTGTACAGGCAGCCTTCTGTGTGTTTGGGGCCCGCACAAACTTTGGTGAGCTTTTGATAAGGCAAAGCGTAGATCATAACTCGTCCTTTACTCATGAAAGCGACGGGATTTAAACAGACGTTCCACTTAAAAGTTTTAACTGCTGGCGTGTTAAAAGTGGTTTGACATCAAATGGAAGTCGTCCATCGTGCACGAGGACTAAACTTTGCATCTGTTACATTTCAAACGTGACAATTTATTGCCTGCAGCACTTCACTTTTCTCCGTCAGGCTATTAAACGTGCGCTGAAATATCTGCAGCCTGAAGTGACACCGCGGTCCCTCGTCTTTCACGTGGAAACTGTGAACCGGGGGGAAAGGCGATATTTGAAGTCTAGACAGGCGTCTGCTGCTTTGAATAAAGAGTTCAAAAGAGCTGGGACCCAGCCACAAGCCAGAATATTGGTTGGACGCACGTACACACATACAAACACACCTCTATAATTTCTCTCCTGTACACCCCTCCCCCAGTGCACTCTCTCTCTCTCTCTCTGCCGAAGGTTCCCAGTCTGCAGGCAGGGCTAAAAGTAGCCTTGGCATCCGCAGCCGTGCCAGTCAGCATTTTTCCAGCTGAATGAGAAACTGTCTGACGCTACACCTAAAACATGACCCTGCACTGCAATTCGGTGGGAGTCAGATCAGATCAGTGCTGCTGTGCAAACGACTCACGCTTTACAATAAACACTGGCTTGTTGTCACTTGGTTACTGTGCTTATCAAGCTCGACACTCAATCATCGGTCGTGCTGCTGAGTAAAGTGCGATTGTGTTTATGTGTCAGTGGGAGAGACCTTGCTGATGCTCTCTGTCCGTTAGACAGAAAGGGTGGCATCTTGACTTTCCCACCGGGAGAAACAGCGACTCAGCTACTCTGTGTGCCTGTTTGTCTGGTAACCACCGCTGATAGATCCACGCGGGACTTTAGACGGATAATCGAGCTGAAGAGAAGCTGGCACGGGAAGACAGAAGATAGAAGAAGACACAGAAGAGAAGAGAGCGCCTCCAAAGTCTAACTAAGTGAATAAATGTTTAACGTTGCTGCAATGAGTCGAATCCTGGAAAAGCTCACTGATGGAGGCTGTCTAGGTCACAATATGGAGAAAAACGTGCAATAACATGTTATTGCATCATCCACGTGCAAGAACTGCAAGTGATGCATTAATGAAAAATGACATTATCAGGCAGAAATTCATTTCCAATTTTGGACGTTGCAATTATGGAGTGTAAATTCAGACCATTTGCAGTGCAAACATTACACAGCGCATCACAGACAAGGCGCTCCAATTACAAGATCATTTTTCTCCCAGACTCTGGCTACGATCCTGACTCTCATCAAGTCCTTCTCCAGCTCTGCACTCTGCTTTCCCTCAACCTCAATGACATTCATTTCATTTTACTGCAGCCGTCTGCACATTGCATAAATAACTGGTGATGTATCGTGCGGCCCAAAAAGCCACGATGCAAACACTTAAACGTTGCTTGATTCGCTGATGCACGTTTAATTTCTGAGGTTTATTCTGCATGAAAACAGTTGCCAAGTCAATTCAAGTTTATTTGGATAGTCATCTGAAGTGGAGCCGGTTGGATCGCTGCAGGACGTCGTCCTAAAACCTCAGATTCCTGAAGAAGAAAAAACCCTGACCAACTTGGGGAATTGAACCCAGCAACAGTTATCAGCTGCACACGAGAGCAGGCCAGGATGAAGAGCAGGCCGCTGAGGGAGAGAGACAAGTGGCTCTTGTTTGGTTTAGGGGGAATGAAGAGAGGCAGCACCACCCTGCAGTGGCAGGTATGGCTGCTGAGATAAGTGAAGCTGATTTGACCCCACCCACGCCAGCAGCGGCAGCACACAAAGGGAACACCGGGAAACGCCGTGATCTTTAGGCCAGTCTGCGCGAGCGCTCAAATTTAATTGGCTGAAAGGCATCCACTGTTTCCAGGAAAAGGTTCAAGGGTGTACAAAGGTTGATGGAAAGATTTCGAGATTACACAGGTGACGCTCAAACTAATGATTCAGTGTTATTTTTGAAAAAGGCAAAGCTGCAGCCCTAACCCCCTTCACAGTGGGCCCTCAGTGAGGCACGCTGCACCGACCTGTACGTTCAAAAACAATCCGGCGTACTGTAGCACACAGGCACCGTGTCTAGACACGAGACTAGAATCGACTCATTTCAGCAGGATTTCAAAATCCTAAACTCATGCGCAATTACGTGAGGCTCATTGGTGTCTACATAAACCATGAATGACGCCTTGTTTCACGGCGAGCGCAGACGACTCAACCCAATTTATTGTGACCTCAATTCGAAAGCACTTAGTTAGAAAATGCACGTCAGTTTGATAAGCTATTCCCAACCGCAAGATAAGTCCGGCGAGTCTATCGGTGTCCTCAAACATGGAGATATTTAGAACAAGATAGTTGGAACATGACTGCACTACACATGCAGTGGCTGGTACAGGAGTGAAGAAGACTCTGTCTGACATAACCACAGATAACAGCGATAAAGAGGGACAACACGCAGGGTTAAGCAGAGGCAAGAACGCACATAACAAAACAGGATTATCCAACGTCTATTTAGGCTACACTTCACACACACATTTACATCCGCCTGACTAATGTTGCATAATTTGACCTGCATAATTGTGCAACTTTTATATCCTGCAATTTCTACTAATTTTATAATCTGTCAGCCAAAGATGTGCACCCGTTTCCCTCGTGGATGGACAAACAGTGACAGGTCCCTGGTGGAGGAGGAATTAGTGCCTTTTCAGCCCAAATTCTGAAAAGTTGCTGAAAAGCTGAGTTGGCCCTTTCAGGCGAGCACGGTCAGCGATCCTCGTTCGCCCAGGGTTGGGGTTGGAAATGATCGGTTGTGTAAGTCTAAGTGTAGGTGAAGGGAGGTGTAAGTATTAGGGGAATGTAGCGTAAACTGCAGAGTAGAGTGGACTGTACCTGCAGCAGGTGTAGAGAGGGCTGACTTTAGAGGACACACATGAACTCCTGAACTTGCTGCACTTTGGTTAAAAAACCCCAAAAAGCTCCACGATGGGAGACGTCCGTGTAACGAGGACGTCCTTACTACACGTGGTGATCATCGGGCTGCAGCGTTTTCATTCTGGCCACCATCACAAACCGTTTCATGGTACACCAACATGTCAGTGAAACGGGTATGGGTGGGGGATTCCTTTAGACGACGGCTGTGCACTGGATAGAATCTTCTTGTGGGCTACAAGGACTAAGCTGGACTAAGATACATAAGACTTGTTTACATGGAGGAAGACACAGCTGCAAGATACCCAAGAAGACTTTGTAAAGCTTCAGTTTACTGTAAGCCAGGCGAAGTTAAACGAAATATAAATATGAATTTTAATGAGAAAAACTGGTTGATTCACATTTGATATTTGCACAGCTGTGTACTCAAACAGAGAGAAACTCTGTATTTGTACTTAATTAAACTATTGTCAATACAGGTAGTTTTTACTTACAATTGAGCATTAAACTTGCATAAAAATATTGACATTAAAATTGTGTATTGCCATTCACTTGATCTGTGGAGTTACTTTTTGTTTTAATCTCACCTCTCTAAATAAGGTCATCCATAAATAAAGCAAGATATCCAGCTCTTCTTTCAGCCTGTAGTTTAATATTTAAATCCTCCCCTGCATTTCACACACACACGGCACTTCAGCCAGTTTTGTAGGAATGCCACAGCCACCATTTGGGGAAAAAAAAAAAGAGATTAATTTCCTTAATCACAGTGTAATCAAAGTTTGAACGTACGTGTAAACATCCTGTACGATTTAACTGACACTGTATTACAGGCAGGGGAAGACATGGATAAACTGATTAAGGGGAACAAATATGTCATTGTCATTAGGTAATCCATGTGACACAATGGGCAAATGACCAGAATGGTGCGAAAAAAGAGAAAAGGTTGGGTGCTCTTTCCCGTCTCATTGATGTAACTGTCAACTGCATTTTTGGCATTCTTTCCATGGGAAGGGTGCAGAAATACAAGACATTCAAGTGGCTCATCAAGTGGTAGGACACATGCCCAGGTGATTCCTGTGGGGTTACAACATGAAAACAAAGGCAGCAGATTGCAGCCCCGCGGTGTCACCGGCAGCTTCAGCGTGCACTAAAAATAACCAACGCGTCTGAGCTGTTGTTGGCTACTGCCGGGCAGCTTTTAGCCTCAGAAAGCCTGAAAGTAGGGGCTACTCTTGGAGCTAACTGATACTAAAGCGAATGCCAGCTGGCTATCGCCCAGATTAGCACGGACTCAACTTTTTCCACTGAGGTGCCTGTGAGCCTCTGGTTCCACAGTAATGGGCCATTATCAAGCCCGGCGCAGGCCAAAACAAACAGAGGCCTATGGCAGATAATGCCCTTCAGACGTCATGCAGACGCAAAGACGGTGACATGCAGGAGACACGGGCGACCCAGGCAGAGACTGCCGGGCAGCGAGGCTCTGCTCTGCCCTCAGAAAACAAACTGCATTGTTGTCAGAAAGCAGACAAAAGAAAGCTCAGTGCAGCCCGAGAGCCATGGATGCAGGGCAGGAATGAATGGAGGGGTTTGCCGTAGAAAAAAAGATGTGTGCTTGAGATTGAGGCAGAGGCTGAAAGATAAGCATGTGAACGAGAGAGACCACGGCCGGCGAAGGAAAGCAGCGCGGCTGTGCGTATGTTACAATTGGCCCCCTGCCAGAAATGTGCTGCTGGCGACAGAAACACCATAAAACTTAAAGCTATTGTGAGTGTTTTGCCTTTGGCCCCGGCTCCTGTTGCCTCTGAAAGCTGCTATTCATGACGAAGGCAGGGAGATACTACACAATGGATCTCCATCTCTGGCCTAACACTGCCCTGCCTATATGGAACAATAAACAAACGTATTCACTCTTTCCAGCCTCCACCCCCTCAGCTGGTTTAACTGCATGTGCGTTGCCATCTTCTGCAGCGAGGCAAAGGTGGAATTATGAGGGCCAAAGGTCCGCGGTGTTTCCGCATATCCCAAAGAGGGAGGAGCAGAGGAGAAGTAATAAAAACAAGGAAAATGAGAAGGGCTGGCTGCTACGGAGGGAGGGCTGACGTGTTGGCGGTGGACGGGGAGGGTCGAACAACAGCGTCGGTGAATGGTAATTAGAAATAACTCAGACGTCACGCGGTCCACTTGACACCACCGTAAAGGTCGTAACCGAGTTTGTTTTTCAATCAAAGCGGACATGGGATTAGTCAGACAGTGACATAAATGGGAACGGGGTGTGTGTGTGTGTGTGTGTGTTTGTGTGTGTGTGTTTGAGAGATAATTCACATACATCTCCTTTGTCTTTTATGCCATTTAGGTGTACAAACTACAGATAGATGTTAACATGAGCTGTTTTTTATTCACCATAAATGGAGTAGCTTAGATAGCTTGTGGCCTCCATGACAAGCCTCCCTTGTTATTCTTTATATATTTTATTGGCATTTCAGCTTCATTATGATAGTTACGGTCGAGGGGAGGTCAGTAAAGACAGGAGAGGGTGACGTGCAGCGAGAGGAGCTGGAGCCCACATTTGCATCTCCCACGTCTCCTCCTTACGGTCATTGCTTCTGCCGCCTCATTACGTTGACGGATACTTGAGACGTAACGCGTCTAAGGGTGAAATTCATTTGCTAGCCAACTGCTGACCTTTGACCTTAGAGGTCAGTTCAGGACAGTCTGGATATCATTGTGTTTCCCGAGTCTGGGGCAGAGGGCTCCACCCGCACAGAGGACATCCGAGAGCCGGAACACGAAACGCATGACACTGGACAGGAAAGGGGGGGCGGGGGGAGAAGGGGTGTTCTGATTGGACTTCATACAATACTAAAAGCTATATGGCAGTATGGTGTAATACTACAACATTTACTTACTGACTCTATAGACTCTAGTTCAAACTTAGTATGTGTGGCTGCTGCTTAGACGAATCAGCAATTTAACCCTCGAATGTCTGGTATCACCTGGAGAGAAAACTGAGGACTCACTTTGGTCAAAACTGCATCCTGAGCTGGTGCAACATGTGGTGAGCAATTTTCAATGGTATGAGCAAAGGATCACAAGAATAAATGGAACACAATGCTGTAGAGGGATTTGTCACTTGAGAAAGAAAAGATGATAACGGGTTGACAATGCTGAGAAAAGTGTTCCTTTCCCCTGAAAACAGAGAGGTAACTTATAAATGATAAGACGAGGGGTCTCATGGTGTCTTTATCTGGATTTTCCACTCAGGGCTTAGAGTTCAGGACCCAATGATCCACATTATCTGCAGGAGACTAGGACACTTCTGAACAAACGGGGACAAGGTGCACAGACATGCAGAGAATGACAGGCATGTGGACAAAGGACAGATAACTACACGTGACACATTAAGACCAGCTGCACAGAGAAAGTGTCACGCACACACTAAAGGTGGTATCGAGCACTAAGATGTAAACACGGCAGTTATTCTTACGGGCACATTAATGACACGCATTGATGACTGCATTTCGTAGTAGGTCTGGGCGGTCCTAGAGCTCCAAAGGCCTTGGACCTGACTTTATGGCTGCCTCGTGATCTAGTTGAAGGTCTCTGTCAGTGCTGAGCTGGAAGCGGGACGATGTCACTACACACAGCAATCCAAAAACATGTGGCACAAAGTTACCTGTAAACAATATTTCCATCTAATTGAGATGAAAGGCGAGGGGTTTACCAAATCAGAACGACTCAAACGTCGAACCACATACATGGACAACAAACAGGAAAGCAGCCTTCACAGATTTTCAGATACTTTCCTGTAATTGTTGAACCTTTCAAGCACTCATTGTGATGTGTGGAAAACCCCTCCTATCTGGTTATGAGAGTTGTAGAGAAAATGAAGCAGATCTCATGCTCAACAATTCAAGCCAAATTCATGACTTCATAAAATCCCAGTGGAATCCCCCCCCC
>OMNV01008322.1:42800-58138 GCA_900303265.1 Brotula barbata | reverse complement strand
CCCCCCCCCAATTTGGTGTCACTCAAGATGCTGCACGGGGCACAGCACACCCATCAGGCCTTTCAACATCAAAACGTACTTTCAGTTTTGGCTTTCACACAGAGAGGGAGAGGAGAGAGAAGGTGACAGAGGACATAAACTCCCCACCGCTCAGTTTACATAAGACACATTTCACATGGTCAGGTGTGACCCTGGAAGAGTGCAGATCGAAATCTTAATGTATTACATCAAAGGGAGAAATTATCAAAAGTACATCTGGTACAAAACACTTAAAAAAACAATACTGTGGAAAAAGACTGACATCAAAATCCATCAAGAGGAAGAGGAGGAGCAGACAGACGCTCACGTTGACTTAGGAAAACAAGCATGCAAAGAGGCGAGCTAAAATCCATCAGGATCCGGGTGGATGGCTGCTCCTCCCTGCTTCACTGCGTCACTGTTCATCTAACGGTTTCAAAGACACATCAGCTGGAGGGAGAGGCTCACCCAGTGGGTCACACCGAGGCCACATCCTCTGCAAGCCGCCGCCTGCACGTGCTCCCTCCATCTCACTTTGCTTCCTTTCTCTTCATCCGTTATCCGTTTCTCGGCACATGTAGGTCACCTCTGAGGTCACGGGAGTCGCCTCACTTAACGTGCACACTTAGAAATGCTTTGGTGCTGAGGTCAACTTCATTTCCATGCACGATTTTGCACGGCACTAAGAAAACGGCCAAAACGACATCTCCATTTACACACAAACGCGCAATCTCTACCCGATGACTTTGTTTGGACGATAAAACGCACGTTAGTCTCACGTGTACGCGCTCACGAGATGCATTCTGACTGGAACGCCATGCATGCCACGCAGGTCAACAGGTGCTTCAAATCACGCCTGGCTGTACAAAGGTTACACCACATCAACAAGGAGATTCAGGGACATGTCAGAGGACAAAGACACTGTGAGGATGAGCGTCCCTGCAAGAACAGGGACCGCTCTCTCAGTTTGAGTTTAAGGAGCATTAAAGACCAGAACACACTGGTTTACTGGACACCCATGACAGCACGATGACAGGTTAAATAT
This sequence comes from Brotula barbata, assembly GCA_900303265.1. Classification (NCBI taxonomy): domain Eukaryota; kingdom Metazoa; phylum Chordata; class Actinopteri; order Ophidiiformes; family Ophidiidae; genus Brotula; species Brotula barbata. Next base: position 57,075 of record OMNV01008322.1, on the reverse strand, counting down.
AGTCTCTACTGTCATAACTACTGTCACTGGCTTTAACTAGAACACCGTAGAGCGGTGCATCCCAGCTGGCAGAGCGGCGAGGGCTGCATGGCTGATGGTGGTTACTCTAGGATTCTACTTATCCATGAGCTTGGTTCATTTCTGCAATCTTTCTCACAGTGACGAAGACAACGGACAGTTATCTGGCACACTTGAAGCTTGGATAAACAAATTCTATTCTGTTAGGCAACTTTATTTCCTCCAATGCTTTAGTTATTCCCGTGTTTTGTGAATAAGGAACGGGCTTGGATACACACTTAGCACTGCTGATCTCGATGCACTTTATGACGTTCGTCTCTTAGTTCGCTTTGAGTCCTAAAGTCTTAAAGGGACAGGGCTCCAGCCTGTATATTTACTTAAGAGAGCCATTTGTATACTTAACAACACTACACACACACTGTCGAATGTTTGTTTAAGAGAGTCTCTCACTACTGTATATGTAGACTAATTATGAAAAAGCATTAATTGTTGAATTTGTTTTTCATTATACATACAAAAAAATATACAAAAAAAACATTGCATGTTTTGAGATATCAATTAATAGTTTTACTTGATTATTAATTGTAAAGAATAAATCTCGTGCATCAATTGATTATCACAGTAATAAATAGCGACAGGCCTAAACATGTACAAAACGACACTAAAATTGTGGGAACAAAATCATCAGCAACCAGTAATGACTTAAAAATGGCAATGACTGTGATGATGGCAACATTGTGAAGTATTTGATGTAGAAGGATAAACAGTTCGGAAAAAAAAAAGAAGCATCTTGCACAAAGTCAGATTTCTCAACAATGCCACAAACCTACATCTCAAAGTAGAACAAGAAAATCTGAACTAAAACTCAACTGCCGTACGAGGCGCTGCAACATTCAGGAGAGTGTATACGCTGAGATGTAAATGAAGCGAGTACGAAAAGTCCAAATTGCAGCGGTGGAGACGGCGAGGGAGAGAAAAAAAAATGCTCCAAACAATCAGATAGCTGTCTGCTTTTCAAATCAGACACGAGTGCAAAGGAACGGGAACATGGCCTGTGTGGTACAGTTCAAGAGGTAAGAGCACAAGGAGCCAGTGTACAAGGAGTGTTTGTGCACAAAATGCCGGTCCTTGTTCCACTGAGCAGCAGAGAGGAGCGAGTGACTATAAATCATCGTCCAACGAGCCTTACAGATCTGAATATGAATGAATTTGACCGAGTGTGAAGGCGGCACCTGATTGCACAAACCGAGGGCACGCTGAGATTAGGGACAAGGAGACAGGCCGCAATTGTGCATCTCTAGGACACCTGTGTCTGCGTGTCGCTCACAGTGGGACGCAGTGTGGCGTCAGACAAAAGTTTGGGGCCCCTGGGGATTAAAGACAACATAAAGGGGTGGACATTTTTCACACAAACAGCAGCACGTGCAAGGGCATGCCTTTCTGGATGCGCACACACACACGCATGCACGCAGAGCTACAGGTGTTAGGGTCTTTTGCTTGTGCACACACATATACAGACATGGAAACGGGGCCCTGATGAGACATCAGTGAAGAAGTGCACAGACAGACACACACACACGCGCACGCGCGCACACACACACAGGTCTTTGTTTAAGATGCCAGCAAACTTCCTCATAGACTCAAAAAGGCCTTTACAGAAGTTTGAGAATCCATCAAAGTGACTCTGTTCCTCCAGCCCACTTTCACACGCATCCACAGACAGATGCACACACACACACACACACACACACACACACACACACACACACACACACACACACAGAGCTGACTTCCAACTGGCTGAATGTTTTATTTGTCATTATAGATTAACAAGGGTTTCCAGTCATTTGAGGACACTGCACGCCATCAACATCTTCAGGGTAGGTAGGAAGTTTCTATTCTTCCTACCTGTTTGGCAGGAAGCTGGATTCTATCGCTGTCTGACAGGATGTGCCCATATTAGGGCAACGACCTTATGAAATGCGGCGCATGTCAAAAGAAACCGCAAACCAGGAGAGGAGAGTTGGAAAGGTGTGTCTTCCTGTGAGTGGGAGTCTGTCAAAGGACTTCACCACCTCACCAGCCAGACAATGCGAGATTGCATTCATTACATCCCTGCACACTCTACACACCTTCCATGGACGGACGCCCTGTCCAGGGTGTATCCTGTCCATCAGCTCCAGCTCCAACACCACCCTGACATGGACAAGCAGCACCAGAACATTGCCTGTTTGTACCACCATATTTCATTTAGTCTTGAAATATCTGCAACATTTTTTTTAAATGCCTCTAGGCCTCACATTACAGTTATTGTAAAATCCTAAAGTAATTCTAGGAAATATAAACAGATGATATTCTTGCTGTGTGAACTAACTGCAGAGCAGGCAAACAGAAAGTGTCACCTGACAAGCGTCAGAGCTTGTCAGGTGTGAATCTCACCTGTTGCTACAGTGCTTGAGGCTTTCCAGTAATTAATTCTCACACACATGCAAACAAACACACACTTACACACTCTGTGAGTGATCTGTCCGACTGATGTAACGCGAGTTAACAAGAACTCATACGTCTCACAACATACACGTACACATCATTCTGTCTCTTTCATCAGAGTAAACAGAACGAACAATGGACAAATTTCAATGACATGTAAGTGCCATTATTGAAGAAGGTCTGTGCGTGTGTGTGTGTGTGTATATAAGACCAATTAGTAGCGACAGAGACAAACAGAAGCAGCATGGAGTGTGACATTTGTGTGTTTTGTCATCTCATTGGAACAAAAATGGAAATTTTTATACCAATAACTCTGAGAGTTTTTCTTGTAAAAGTTATTTCCATACAGGATTTTACAGAAATCTGTGTATGTGACGTGATATTCCCAGAAAAATGATGGAGACGGTCCTGCGTTACATGACCACGTCGTCAACCTTTAGTGCCGTATATGGGAGTGTTACACAGGCTGTTTGGTAACACCACTGAGTGACCTCTCCCCTCAGTGACGGTTGCATCTTTTTATGGAATTATGGGAATGGCTGTTATCACCCAACTACTGTTAGATATCAACAGTCTTCACGGGAGACCACACAGAACTAACGATCACTTAAAAGACAAATTTATTACCCAATTATGCACTCAATCGTGTTTTCTGAATAAACACAGATTGATTGTGTGGGATTCACCGCACACTCCTGGCTAATTTGCACAACAGGTTGCTGTCATTTCCATTACATCAGTTTTCAAGGCAAAGGTTAAGCACAGCACAACACATTCTGCAGCAGCACTGAACCCTCTTCAGCCAGAGAGCAGTCAGACACCGCCGCCTTGTGGCAGAAAGAAGTAACTGTTGTTTTTTTTTAATGAAATTCAAACTGCAATGACGTTGTCTGATTTTTATCATTTGTTCATGTTCACAGTTTCATCCGCTGCATCCTTTTGGTGCTTTCTGACATGGGACCAGACAGAGACACTGTCCACTACCCTGTGGGCTGGACAAAATATGCAAATACAATAAAATAATGAAAATAAAATCATGTTGAGATTACTGATAAGTTTTGTACTTTTGAAATCTCTTGCTCGTAACTTGAAAGTTGATTTCATAGAATGAAAACTATCGAGCTTTTAAAGCTTGTTGTGGTTTTGATGGGTGTGAAAATCCAGTCAAGTCACATGACCCCTGAGGCTGCAGACCATCAGATCAGATCACAAACTGGGGGATGGATAAAGATTTAGTGTATATAATATTCATCAATTCATCATTTAGTCTACAAAATGTGTGTATCCAAAGCAACACACTCAAATTTCCTCTGCACATTACAAAGATTATACCGCTTATGAAGTGATGTGACATCTTGTCTGTCAGCCATATTATTGTTTATTCTACTGTATTTATTTGTTAATCGTATATCGTGTTTACAGTTTTATAGATAAAACAAACAAACCTGTAATCTGTCATAATCCTGTAAAAGACAGCACCTCTGGCACAGACTCCACAACATGACATAAATAAGCACTGATGTAACCAATCAAAGAGGACAGCTTCCCCTCCCCCATCATGGGGTCATTTGAAAGGACCTTTCTGCATGTGCCAATTTGAAGATGGAAATGACCCCAAAATAGACTCAGTGTTGTCACCAGCCATCTATGAATAATCCTGACCCTGTTCTTCCTCACTCATTCACACAATACCCTTACACACCCACACAACCCAAATGCAGAAACCTAAATTTACAAATAGAATACAAATAGTTGAAGACGCTCATCACAAATTAATTTGTTTCCTCGCTATCTTATCTATAGTTGATGTTATCTCTGGTTCATAAGTAACAACCTAAAGCTCCACACATGCCTGTCAATTGTCCAAATCCTCAAATTTCACTTATCTATTAATTGTCCTATTGTCCCTTTGATTAGTAAACATATTTTTGTATTGGTATGTATGTTATCAGAAGTGAAAAAATGAGACAGTGGTATTTTTTGCATATTTCATGATCATGAAGTGCTAAAATGTAATCATTTCCAATCAAATTGTGATTATTGCTTTAATATAAACTTAAAATATCCAAACCAAAATAGTTTCAAAAGTATCAGCTAATGTATTGGTCAGTGTCAAGAATCAATATCAGTTAAAAAGCTAAAAAAAAGCTAATTACTATTATTATTATTATTATTATTATTATTTAGTTTTATTTGTGACGTAATGTGTGTGTTTTTATCATATTACATTTGTGATTCACAGAACATGCAATTTAGCAGCATCTGCATATTAGGTGTCAATGTTCTGCACCTAAATGCTGAGAAGTACAGCACTCACACACTCGGCATGCACGCACACACACACACACACACACACAGACAGACACAGTGTTTGAGTTCTAAATAAATCAGCTGTTTTCTAGCTCAGGGTTCAAGTGAAACAGTGCCAAGGCCGTGTTTCCTTTACAAACACTGGCATTTTGCTGTGTTAAAGTTAATGTGACAGTCACACCAGTAATCATGTTGTCTGCGCTTAACATAAATACATGCATTGGTTGTTGTTTTTTAAGATTTGGTGTGTGCACAAATAAAGGGAAAAAAAGTCTGAGTCATAACATTCACAATCACATGGAGTCGACTTTATCCTGGCACAGACAGGATAGGAGGAGGAGTACAGTCAGGAAATGATATTATTGTTATTCTTGTTAAGTTATTCCTCAATAATCACATCACCTGCATTTTTTAGGGTGTGGACAGCTGGATCCTGGATTCAAACCTTCTACAAAAGCACCAGTCTGCTCCTACTTGTTGTATTCTCAAAGCAAAATCATGAAAACTGAAAGCCTTCATATGGAATCAAAGTTTCCTTTTGGGCTCGCAGTACTACTTGTTTCTATGTGAAGGTTGTTTAATCCATGCCTCAATGAACATATACAACCACACACACACACACACTTTAATAACATTCTAGTTTTACCAAGGACTGAAGGGAGCTCTAAATAATCATCTTAATATTACAGATTGGATGGTTACAGTTTACTTTCACTTAATGTTCTGTATCATCCGATGCCCAATCTGCTGTACCAGATGGGTGCATCCCAACCAATTAGTGTTTGGGTGGAGATGCTGTTCTAGTCTTACACCTGTTGACCCTCTCCTCTGCTTAGCCCGACAAAGAGGACTTTCCACCAAACTAATCTGCGGACACTCAGACGTCTCCTGGCTGTGAAACCCAAAAATGAAAGCGAAAAACCACGATGTGGTACAGGAGGAAAGGCAGATTCAGGAATTCAACAAACGCACGCTGAATCACAATCAAAACTCTACAGCTCATGACAGTGATCTGAAATTCAGTCTGTTACGTCACCTTTCTTATCTATCGGAGATGGTTGCCACGGCAACACATCCTGTTTGGTGAAGGTCTGCGTGCGAGGTTGACGTGGACTTGATTAGAACGTGAACACCGACTGTGCTTTATTTCCCCGAAGACAGAGAAGATGCGCAGCCACTGTTTGTCTCTTACGTTGTAGATTTCAATCAAGCAAACCTACAGAGGTGAAAGCTAAAACAACTTATATCAGGGGAATGCGACCGCTTTAGCCTGAGCTGGTTTATTCTGAGCCCATAAAGAAACCCAGAAATGCTCGGTATTCGAGGAAAACAAGTATTTCTGTTGCCAAACCAACAGATGGTTTTGACCGTACATCCGCAATGTCACCACCGCTCCTCTCAGTACATCTGCTCCTGGCTAGGGTGGAATTTAAGCAAACCCAGCACCCGCAGGGTGGGCCATGTGACTAACAACTAACACACACATATATATATACACACACACACACACACACACGGCAAATAATGCCTCACACATACACAAACACTCATTTGGCCAAACCCGTAAGGGCTGGGACCATCACTACATACCTCTATACTGCTGCACACTGAAACAGGAAGTAGGGAAAAGGAATTACCACTTAATGTTGTAAGACATATAAGGACCGTTTGTATAAACATTACAAGATTAACGTCAACGGGAGGAAGATGAAGCCTTAGAACAGACGTAACCAATGCGCAGAGCCGAGCCACGTCAGCCTCTTCAAGCTTTTGTTTGTGGCTCATTTAGATCCACTAAAGTTACAGCAACACAACAAACACACAGCGTGGGAGCTTTTACTGTAATGGAAATTAATTCAATTATCCGGCAAATAGCAACACAATAACGGCGCCACATCATGCAAGGCGTGGGGTAATGAGGAGGGTTAAGGACGTAGTGTGCATTCTGTTTGCTGAAATTAATTACAGATGTTTGCCAAGTGGTCTTTGTCTTTGTGTCGCGGCCTACAGTTCCATCAAATTGGAGGATTTCTCATCAAGACAATTAAAAAAAAGAAGAAGAGAGAGAGATTGTTTGACTGGGAAAACTCCTGAATGTAAAATATTAATTCATCCGCAAATAAGAAAAACATTTAACAGTCCAGGTTTTAAATCAAGTCAGTGAAATCATGGTGACAGCCAATAAGTGTGTGTGTGATGAAAATGAAATCCATACTAGATGTTGTACTGCACAAAAGTTGACAACCATTTAACAAGCTGAAAACTATCTGCAATGTCTGCGGCTCTTTTATTTGTTGTGTTTTCTCTGCTTTTCTATCAGTTACTGAAGTGTAAATTTGTCTATTTTGCCGTGACAACAACAGAGAAATCCACGGGTTGATCGACAAGGCCGAAATCTATGAGACGATAGGGAAACTTGGCTATTCACTGTGAGCATAAATAAAAGATGAAAAGCATTTAGCGCTGTAAACGATCAATTATAAGCACTTAAAGAGCCAAAACCAGGCCGCGGGAAAGACCACAGGGGGATCCACATGAGTATGAGGAAACGGAGCGGCAGCGGCAGCCTCAGGACACTGCTGTGTCTTCTTTGTGAACCACACTGGATGTTTGTCAAAACCCGCAGACAGAGCTGCAGATCGAGTCAGACGGCATTCTGAGACGGAGGAGATGCACCGCTCCAACGACAGACCGTCAGCCAATAAGACATCGCAGCTTTAGTTACAGCTGAGCTCCTTTTCCCACACGATCCAAACCAAACTGCTCCTCCTTTGTCTCACGAGTTCAACTCATCAGATGACTCAAGTCAAACACCAGCCTTCCACTGAGGTCCCTTGCAATCATATGGACGCTGGTTCACTTGATGTCGTACGGATCCAGATCTAAACGACCCCCCCGTGCATTAAAAATGTCGCCGTTCCCATGTCGACCACTTTTATCCTCTCTTCCTCTCACTAATTGATTTATATGCATCACACATCACATTAAAGCCTGCCCGCAGTTCAGGCAGACCGCCTCGACTCCAAACGTTCCCAGTGTCACCCAGAAAAGTAATGAGCTTAAAAATTGGAAGCTTTCAATGTGAAAGGTCACATTTCTGTCTCCATTACACATATCAACATCCATTTCCTATGTTATCCACCCTAAACAAACCTTCTAAAGACAGAAAATAACATCAGTGACACTGGTATCTCTTGGTCCAAATAAGGGAACAAAATGGATGTGACGGAGACATTTCTTCAATAAAGGGACCAGTGTTTGTTGAGAGGCGCTGCACCAGACTGTCAGCCTTATGACCAGACCTGACAGGATTAGACAAGGCAGCTTTTCATGGACGTCATCATCTCCATTTCTCATAAAACAACAGCAAAAGGCCACACGTTACTGCCTGCCATTACCAGCTACATCAGTGGACGTCTGAGCATGTGCGTGTGTCTGTCAGGTTTGCGTCTAAACGCTTGACACACACCATGTTAGGAACACCTGAGCGTGATGAAGCGGTGATGCAATAATTCCTCTTTTTGAGAGGCTTATATTGGTTGAATTCTGTCAGAGAGGCGTTGCTTCAACTCTGTTGTAATTTTTGGATTGCATTATAGAGCGGTGATGTAACCCTCTGCCCCACTTCTGTATATAAATGCCCTTCAGAACGACGCACAAGACTCAGTAAACACCATCTAAGGTCGCAGGATTTATTGGCTCGGAATTTTACAAATTTTCGCAATTTTCAGGTACTTTCAAACCTGAAGTGGATGACAAATGTTTCGTTTTTTTGTAAGTTTTGTGAGTTTGTAACACAATCTTGTGGATTGTGTCACACCGTGTCAGTAAAGCTTTCTAAAAATCTATTTTATAACAACTGTTTTTCCTGTAGGTGTGTATCCTCACAATATCCAACTAAGATGACGTTATGTGGCGACATTGCACAAGCTGAGAACAGATGTGAGAGGGCAGCAGGAAATTACTACACGATAAAGATCCATGTTCCAAATCCAGATGTTTCAGGGTGAAATGTCATATGGGGGGGCTTTAGGAGGCTTTTTGACAGAAAACTACAACATAAAAGTCAATAACTAGCTTGGAGAGTAATGAAATTTGGTAAAATCGCCAGTGTATCACAGATGCAAGAGCTTGCAAACATTTCCAATCTCTAATCCCATTGTAAACTTTACAATGCCATTTGTGCATCTTCGGATCATTAATAAAGGCTGTAATTGCTATTTAAAACCTTTTTTCCTAATCTTTGTTTACTTGTTGATGAATGTGCTTTTATAGTCTCGTTTCATTATCATCCTTATCGTGGACGTGTGTGTGTTTTCAACGTGTGTTTGTTGTTCTTATTTTGCCATTACTTATGTACACACGCGGGCCATATCAATGAGTTAATGTTTACATAACGGATTAACTAAGTAACTAACTACGCCACCCAAAAATAGCCCGAAAAAAAATAGACTCCTCTCTGACAGAGTCAACACCGGCTGAACCTTATTGACTTCATAAAGGTAGGATTTATTATAGAGCTGGTGTTTTGTACTGGATGTTGGCCTGTTGACAGTAAGGAGGCCTTTAGGTGTAGAAACTAAAGGATTCACTGATATCTACTGTATGTACGGGTGGTTTGCTTCAAATCTGCTTGGTGAATGCCACCCACAAAGAAGCAAACATCCCTCAATTTAACAAAAGTTGGTGCACGTTGCTCCAAACCAAAGTGTGTGACACACTCGTGTTGGTGGGCGTAGAGAGAGGAGGCTTTGATGGCGGTGAACGGAGTACTAATGAGTTGGCCTTATCAATGGTCTGTCTGTGTTCTGTCTTCCTAATGGCCAGGGGACACCAGAGCAGTTGATGCTCCATGTAAACATCCCAGGCACCTCCCAGAGCGGGGGGCCTCCACTTACACCATCGCATCATCTAAGCCATCATCTTAGAGCTTCAACGCGTCAACATAAATCTATAAAGATGATGGTGTGTTCAGTAATGATGTGTTTGCTTGCTCAATAAAAAGTCATAATGTGGCAAACACAGTAGGTGGAGCCAGTGTGGGAAATAATCACGACAGGAAGGCCCAGCACAGCCCTGTTAAACCTCCAGCCACTTATCACCTGTTGAACATCTATTTTCCTTCATAGTCTTCTTCATGTTCCTCCCCTGGGCTTCAGGATGAGGCACAGTTAGCCACAACATTTGCCACCGTGTCCGATTATACACGCACCAGCTGCCCCAGTCTGGAGTCATTAGTCTTGATTAGGAGCAACCGTGTGACCCGCTGTTGCTGCAGGTAAAAACACACATGTCCCCCCCCTAAAAACAAAACCGTGTACACATGACTGTCTTACCTGTCCACTCGCGTCTTGTAGTGTCTCCTTTCCGCGGGAGCCGAACTGTATCCGTCAACAAACTGGGAGTAGACGCCGTGTACAACTACACTTGTGTGTTTACACCATGGAGCGAGAGGCGGATTCACGCCGAAACAGAGCCGACCCGTCGAGTTGGGAAGCTCCGACTGCTGCCGCTTCGATTTCCCTCTGACGGTTGGTGTTGATATCTAACTGTCGCCGACTTTTTCTCGCCTCTCCGACCAGCTCCCCCCTCTCCTCTGCAGTTCCTCCTCCACTTAGGCGCTCCGAGACGAGAAGAGCCGAACTTTGACGGCGGCATAGAGGCGGAAACGCTGCGTCAAGCTGTCGATAGGGATACTACATCCGGTTGAGATTTTCAAAGTAAATGTTGTCAACGTCACGCTGAGCTTGGGAAGACTCAGAGCGCTGATTGGCATATATGGCTCTATACCTTTTATTCTTAAACTCTCGGCTAACCACCAATGGGTCCATATTCATAAACACTTTAATTGTTATCTATTCCAATGAGATGGCCAATGACACCGAATATCTGCAGATATCTTTACAATAAAGAGAATTTTAATGGAAATCAAAAATCCCTCCATCATCAAGTAATTGTCTTTTTTATAAATCATATTTTTCTGGAATTAGTGATTTAAAAGCTAAAGTGGTGTACTCAATTATTAGTGGACCACTTATGTGGAAATTAAATTGATTGAAATTCCTTCAATACGTACAATTACAATTTGCATTTAGCAGATGCTTTTATCCAAAGCAATAAGATTGACAGCATATTCCATTACCAAGTAATTTATCAGTGTTAAGGGATTACGTGTAATTACTTGTGATAATAGATATAAAACCATGAATTCATCAAATCTGTCACCTTGCAATACAAAAATATCAACCTTGAAACCAATCCAAGGCCAAACACACTTTCTAGACCAGGGCCACGATGCAAATCTTTAACACTGATTTGTCCTCTGAGGCTTTTGGACTAATTAATTGTTCACACTAGAGTGTTTCTTAATATGCAGAAGGGAAAACAACAAAATCTCAGATTTATATTTTCACTACTGATCAGATGACAAACACATGACATCCTGATAGAGACAAATGTTTAATTAAATTCTGTTCCAATTGACTTCTATATTGTTTAAATGTCACATAATATCAATGCTTTAATTTTCAACACTGTTATTTCAGCATTTTACAGAAATGAATTAAATGAATACTAAAGCTACTCCTGTACTTTTAATAAAATTATGATACAATCTCAACCCGATTTCCGGTCTAATTACTGCTGTCATTGGCTGTTTTAACGCTGCCTTGACACAACAATAAAAGGTTGCTGTTCTACTATGGGCCACGGGGAGGCGCACTGTCCCTAAATGAATCCAGGCAATATGTTCATACTGGGATTTAAATGGCCCATGGACGTCTGAAAAGGGTAATTTAGTCCAGAATAGACAAGCTCTGACAAGTGTGTATTACAGGATAAAAACCTCATGGTCGGTGAGATCACTGCACACCACTATTGAGAACCACAAACAAAACTGTACCGACTTAATTTTACTTTCATGACCCTTGTTTGCCATTTTAAGTGCGCTGAAAATAAATTGTTGCCATGACTGTCTTAAATAAATATTGTAAAATTCTCAATTTAAGAAACTGTGTGTCATCTTTGTGTCAGATGTAATTATTGGTGAGAATCTGACCTTGTGGACATTTGCCTTTTTAAATTTCTCATTACAGCATAGGCAAAAACAAAAGGGCTAACAAAAATATGACATACCAGATCACAAGGGACTTAAGATTTTATTTAAATAAGAATACAAAGCATATGTATAATAGGCTAGAGTCAATTTCAAAAGTTTCTTGTCAACATCAAATCTGTTTAATGCATATATTTTGAAAAAGCTGAAAATAAGAACTTTATAAAAAATAGATATCTACACTGTAACATAATGAACATAAGTATGCATTTCCCAAATAGGCTGAGGCCTGTACATTTTCTTTCAACAATATAAAAAGGAAGTACACCACTTTAAAGAATAACAGCAGTAATCCACATGATTTACTTTCTACTATGTAGGAGTGTGTACGTGACGACGGTCGAGGATCTCCATTTAAAAACACTACAGGAAATTTAACAGAAATCCAAAGCCAAGTGGTTTATTATTACCAATAAAATCTGGTACATACACATTGGAAGCTCAAGTCTTCACACTTTATTACAATACTAAAATCTGGGGTGTGACTGTCACCATAGACGACTTTTTCCATTTATACGCAGCTTTGATGTATCTGATTGTATCTGTCAAGAGCATTGTGCATCGTTTCTCAATCTCAATCACTAACATGAAGTATGAAATGCAGGGAAGAAAAAAAATGGACCATGAAATGACTGAGGAGTGTTGATACATTCACCCACTGGAGACTCAATAGGGACTCTGGACTGAGGGTGCATGGAAGGACGCCACAGGGAGGTGGGAAGAGGGCAGCACCTGTGGGGCTGGCAGATACATACACGATAGATTGTTGATGCATGTTTTAGGGCAAAGTATCAAACTAAAAAAGGCCTTTCATAAAATACACAAGGGAGGGGATTGTTGGAGCAGTAGGTAGTTGAAGGGAGTCTACTCAGTGCTGCTTTCTACTCCTGGGCCTCTTTGCCAGCTATCTTGTAGATCTCTGTGGGACCATCCACGTGGGTGATGGTTGTCGTCAGCTGGATGTCTTCTCCACTGTTTGCTCCGCCATCTCCTGCACACAAACAAAAACATTAACTGTACAAAATGGAACGAATTTCACTCTTACGGAGATCTCATCTCTTGCTGTTCTCTCTGCATCTGAACGTATTGATTCCTCTCGGTCCTGCCAGAGTAAATTTACTTTACATGTATGTCATTAACTGAGTGAAGAACTGAAGAAGCCCCTTACATGAGAGGCAAAAGGTCTTCAAGATTCTTCAATCAAGTCCTGCTGCCCTCGATTCAAATCTCCTTCGGTAACTGTAAGATAGTTTAGCTCAAGTGTCAAGGAAGGTGGTAGCTAGGCAGACTCAGCAGACCTCTTGGCTCCAAAAAGGTGAAAAATTTATTTTAAGTGCTTAGCATCACATGTGCAACTTAAGCAAAAACAAACACAAAATACAAAGCAACTAACTGCAGAAAATTTACTCATACCCAATCAACAAAATGGCATGTGTTCACAGCAGCACAGCCTCTCCTCTCCTCTCCTTTTCCTCCCGAACTCAAAATCTGAACTGCCTTTTATAGTGTGACTGATTGACACTTGGACTGCTTCAGCCACTACCAAACAAAAGGAGGTTACAATTACACAACAACCTTAACACAAGGAAATCAAATACATACTTAGGATTAATTTACATAGACATTTACATAACTAAATGAACTCCTCAAAGTAAATAATCCTAAACCGGTCACTTTAAACTGCAATAAGCAAACGAAAGAAATCCTCCTCCAAAAGAAAACCCCTCCACTTAGTTCAACCCAATGATGTCCTGATGACATCACCAATACTACATAAGACAGGAAGTGCTGGGAAGCGCCCTCTCCCAAACAGTCCTGCATGTGGGTCTGAACAAGGGAACAAACAAGTGTGAGTATAGACAAAGGAACAAACAATTTAACCATGTTCAAACCTGTAACACAATAAAGGGAACTCAAACCAACTTATGACTGTGTGTTTGCTTTAATTTACTCATGTGCATTGATGTCAACTGTAACATAACATGAACAGAAACAAACCCGGGATCGTAAGTGGTGTAATGTTACGAGAGCAGAGGTAAATTATAGCAAAATAAATGTGTTAAAATAACATGGTATACTGTGTAACATAATGGGACGAGTGGTGAGTAAAGGTGCATTCTCACCCCACTTTGTCACAGTAACCATGACCTGAATGACTCAGAATCTCCAGACTTCATTAACTTAAATACCAACATAATCAATTCTGCAATATCATAATTAAACTCAGCAAAACAAAAACTTGGGAGGCAGACATCCAGGCAAGGCTTCCACAACTTCAAACCTCTTTTTGTCTCCTCCTGTCTCTGACGTCAGGAAATGATGGATGGTTTTCATTACTTCCCC
>OMNV01008322.1:16731-33996 GCA_900303265.1 Brotula barbata | reverse complement strand
CACCCTTTCCTTCACACAAAGAGATGCTGTAGGTCTGTTTATCACTGTGATACATTTCACAATAGATAGGAATGCAAAAATGGGTTGTGCTCCATTTTCTGGTGGTTAGACATCTGACACACTTGTTACCCGTGTACTATGAGTAGCCACGATCGTGAATCAGCACTCATGAGGGCTTCAGCATAACACAAGAGCTGTACTTGATCACATATTGGAAGTTTGACCCAGCGACGTAAAACATACAACTCATAACTTTGTGTGTGAACAACTGTATGGAGCTCTTGATGTTTGTCCATTAGTTTGAAAGTTATTCGTCATAATGGCACAAGTTAAACTATAAATATATTTTGAATCAGCTAGATGTAGAAAAATCATGTTTGAGCGCATGTGAACATATACAGACGGTGTTAAGATTCTAAGTGACATATAATATCTTAAAAATAATCAAATCCAGAACAGCAGCTCATTTAGTTCCCATACCCAGGAATTTATAGGAATTTGCATTACTCTGGGGCAGCCAACAGATCCAGATTACCAGTCTGGCTACTCTATTCTCCCTCTATATGTGTCTCAAGGGCTGCGGGTACAAAGCCCAGAGGCTCTGTGTCACTATAGAGAAGTAACAGCAGGACATCCATCATTGTTTGCTGCCTCTCCTGTGAAACAGAAATCCAATCTAGCAAATGAGACACATTCCTGTGTGTTCCTCAAGCATTCTGCATGATCGACAGAACTAAGAAAACAACACAACAGCTCACCGAGAAGTCTCACGAGGACGTTAACGCAGAAAACGAGTGTTACTGCTGGAACTGGAATGACTGTGCATTCAGACTCACGGTGGACGTGATTAGAAGCGACAAAGGATGTGAATGTTTCAGAGCCTGTGTGCTTGTGAGCCACGGCAAATAACTGGCTCCAGATTGAAAAACCAAGAAATAACGCAAAGTGCTAAATATTTACATGGCTGACAAATACAGCCACAAACAAAAAGCTATGCACCAGGAATGCAATCCGTGAGCAGATGATTACAAGTAAAGCTTTTGGTTCTCAAAACGTGAGCTCCATATATCAACTCTCATATAACCTGATGGGTATACACACACATTGAGTCAGAACTTATTTCATCTCCTTCATGTCCTAGAGGAGAAACACAAACCCCGTTGTCCCCACCCTGTATTGAATTGATGTAAAAGCCTCTGTTCTCACCTATCTGGTTGTACATCTTAAAGGCAATGTCAAACTGCAGGATGACCAACATAAACTGGAACCAGGGGCTCATCTCATTGTTGTTTAGAGGAATGTGGACCACAAACACGATGTTGTTGGCCTCAATCTTCTTTGCCATGGCTTCATCAAAGCTCTTGATCTTGTCGCACTGGTCAGGGCCCCAAGGCATGAACCATTTGGTGCCGTCGCGGTGCTTGGCCGTGTCCACGCACTTGGTGGCTATGTAGTGGATCGCTGTGGTGGGGCCGGGAGCTGGAGGGACAAATACAGTCGTGTTAGACTTGGTGTCACATTGAAATACTGCAACATATAATTCCAGGCCTTGCCAGGATGGATAAATCCCCCTTAAAAGCATAAATCATAAAACGTTTGACTGTGCACAGACACTGTTAATGTCTTAGCAAACATTAAGAACAGTCAACCTGTTGGCTCGGGGCCAAATCCAGTCCAAACACTTTGGAAATTACTTTTAACACTGTTTACAAAATGCTCGGTAACAAGACTCTCTCCTCCCTTCCCCCCCTCTCTCTGAAGTGATGCATAGGGAAAATTCCTCAAAGTTCAAAGGCAGCAATTACTTGGTTGACTCATGGCGATTCCTGAGCGCCAAGGTGTTTGTTGTGTCTTCACAGGAAGTGAGTAGAGCTTGGAAAGAGAGCCTTCATTGTCATGCAAACTCCAAAAGCTTTGGTCTGTTGTTGAAAAGATCTCGAGTCTGAGAGGTGAGGTAGTCGTGATGTAGCCTCAGGTCAAAAAGACAAACTCGTTTACCCACACCCACAAAGTCAAGACCCTGAACTGCAGCCTTTAACAGACATTTTACAGGCCAGTGTTCAGGAGGCCTCCATGACTGTGGCCTGGGGTTTTAACCTTATGTAGGTACAGTGGACAGTGTTGGCCTAGAAGGACATCCTTTACTGGCATAGAGGCCTCGATGTGTCTTTTCCTAATGATGTGTTACAATTGGACATTTACATTTTCCACTTTTTCAACAAGCATGATTAAATTACATTTAAGCACCGACTGAGAAACTCACCACAGGCGCTCTAATGTCATGGCAGTGTCCGTGGACACGACACCGACTTAAAATGGCCACTTAAATCAATACAAATCGTAAAAAGAAGGCTCTTCGCTTACTAAATCAAATGTATAACTAAAACAGACTAGTGTACGTGGATTTGTTTGTAATGTGCTCAGTTTATGTAAACTAAAATGTGTAATCTGTTATTTTGTTTTTTATTGCGCTATTCCATTAAAGCAGCCTGTTTACATTTCTGCCACATGAAGACTAATTTAGCCTCGATTCTTTTACATTCCCGTGATCGTGGAATGTTTGGAGGTCAGACGTGTGAATTTCCAACTGGGAAATTTTGACTTCCAATGGAATGTAGTGTAGTAGTATTTGTTTTCTATTAACCCATGATTCTCTGGGTGGAAATGTCCCTTGAATTTGATCAATTGAAATGCAAAGAAAGGATCAAGTGTATTATTGTATTGCATGATTTTCGACTAAATGGCAAAAAGGTTGAAAAACTTAATGGGTCCTTCCCTTCCAAGTTTTGTGCTGATTGATTGCTAGCTTTGAGTGAAAATAAACACTCCTTGATGGAGACAATGACAAAAACTCAGATTTATAATCAGTATCAGAAGGAAGCTACAATATATGGTAAGTATTCAAATGTGTACTATGACTGCAAGAAAACAAAGTAAACAAAAACCTAAAAAAACCAAAACAACAAC
The DNA here is from genome assembly GCA_900303265.1 of Brotula barbata. Taxonomy (NCBI): domain Eukaryota; kingdom Metazoa; phylum Chordata; class Actinopteri; order Ophidiiformes; family Ophidiidae; genus Brotula; species Brotula barbata. The sequence goes on along the minus strand of OMNV01008322.1, from coordinate 31,029 downwards.
ATAATTCCTGCTTTATCTTTAACACTGGGTGCTTTGATGTTTCTCTCTGTTCCATCTTGTACAGATGGTCCTCGTTACTTATCTGACCATCTAATCTGTGTGTGTCATATCAGAGAATCGAAGAGCAAACGTCTACAAACACACTGGGTTCAAGTGGCTCTGACCCTCCACCATCATAAAACAAGGCCAGCTTCACAGAACCTGGAATGATGTCGACACAGCTACACAAACACACCGGGCTGAATTAAAGCCGGGTTTATGGTGACCCTGGAGTCCAGCAGCACACCGGCTCCTCCAGTCTCCAACGTGGTCTGTCCAGAATAAAAGCTGACTGACCACATGCCGTGTTCCGGGGTTTGTGGGGAAACACGGAGAGAAAACCCCTTTCTACTCAATTACCCCTGCTACCCCCGGTCACCGAGCAAACACAAAGGAATCTGGCTTCATTAAAACCATCTCTGTCTGGAATGAACCGAACGGGCTAATTTATCTCCAGACTGAGGATGACTGAGGGGGGTCAGATTCCGATAGACATCTTTGACGAGGACTAAGGCAGCTTGTATCCACTGAGGTTTCTACTGTGTGTGTGTGTGTGTGTGTGTGTGTGTGTGTGTGAGTGAGTGGGTGGATTTGAAGAAACTTGACAAGGACTCCAATTTTAGTTCTTGAGGCCAAATGTGATTCTGACAGCTGGGTGCACTTGTGTGTGTTTCAATGCAGATTTAACGGAGGAAGACGGGAGAGGAATCAAACAGGGCTGTGCAGGGAGGGGACTGGGATTTAGGGAGAGTGGGGAACACAGAGGAGGAGGAGGAGGAGTGAAAGGAAGGTAGAGATGCTGCCTGGGGCCTTCACAGCAGACAGACATTAAACCAGATGAGGAAGATGAAGAGGAGGAGGGGGAGGTGTGGGGAGAGGAAGGCGGTGAAGAACATTCTGACTGTCATTATGTAGTAAAAAAAAGATGCACATTTGCGATGTTTTCGGTGTTTTCCCGGACGTTAAGCGAGCTAACATGTTGGATAAATTAAAGCAGTTAAACACCAAAGCAGAGATTTAGCAGCGGAGCACCGGGGACGCACGCTCAGTTTATAGCCGAGGTACGCGCTCCAAAGCCCGCATTGTTACCGCGTGACGGCGCGGTAAAGCCAGAACCGGAGGGCGCGAGAGGGCGCAGAAAAGAAAAAAAAAAAGTTCGCAAAATTCTACACAATCTCATTACGTGAACGTTTCGTCGCGCGCGCGGAGGAACGCAAACGAACCGACGTGAAACTTTACGCAACAGGCAGGCAGGCACGCGCGCACAAACGTAGAAGAAGAAATGAAGAAAAGTCAAAGGAGGAAAAGACAAAACTTACCAATTAAACCGCCGACCATGAAGGCAAACGCCTGGAACAAAAGCAGAATGACTCCGAGTATCACCAACTTTTTGGTGCTCATGTTCTCAATAATCGCTCCCGCCATGGCGAAGGAGAGCTTGGAGTGAAAATATGACGCCGTGAGGAAAACAACAGGGAAGAAACAAATCTCTGCTGCATCCACGGTGAGGGGAAAAACCGAACGGGGCCCCCTCCACCTCTCTGCTTCTGCTTTTCAACTTCCAAGGAAGGAGGAAAAGGGGAAGAAAAAAAACGAATCACATGACCGACCGGCACTCGGCTTTATCCCGACGGGCAGAGATCAAAACACGGTGCTAATGCAGGTTAGCGTGTCAGCCTGCAGGGCCATTTAAAGGAATGAGGAATGAGTGGGACACGTTGTCCTTCACACGTCAGGAATACACAGGACCACTGTGTGTGTGTGTGTGTGTGTGTGTGTGTGTTCAGCTGCAAACATAGAAAATTAAAGCAAATCTATTCAAGACCTGAAAATACAGGAGCAGCAACCTGATACTGTAGATTGGCATGTAGATAAAGAATGGATTTGAGGAAGTTAATGGGACAGATTAAGAGCAAAAAAAAACAAAGAATGAACATAGTAGCAACTTATCAGTCGTTAAGAAAAGAAAATGTAGTGTTATAGTCACGAAATTGACATGACTAATGAAAAAAAACTGTGGTAAATGAGTCGGTAATTGACTACCAGAACAATGGACTTACTTTTAAAGCAGTGGTTCTCAACCTTGGGTAACCTAAGGCCCATTTCTTATTGTTAAAAAAAAATAAATAAAAAATGAAGGACCACCTTCTCAAATAAAGGAAGAGAAAAAACATGACTGAAAAAGGTGAAAAAAACTGGTCTGTAAAAATCTGTTATGCCAGTGTTAATTGTTGATATGAATTCTTGGTCACACTTAGATATAAAAAAAAAATAACCGACTCACTTTGTGAATGACAAAATAAAAAAATTTAAAAAAAGATTGTAACCATATGGCAGTATACCATTACCTCCACGGCCCACTAGATGGCACTCTGATGCCCACCAGTGGGCAGAGGCTCCCTGGTTGAGAATGACACTCTGGATTCATTTAATTGGCCTTTTCAATTTGAACACATGACATAACATGAATACTTGAGTGTACCTCATTCAAAAAGGCATAATTGAATCTCAGAGTTTATACAGAAACTTTTGTTCTTTTATATTCCTTATAATTGTCCTCACTCTGGATGTGATTTCCGCAGAATGTATGTATGTATGTATGGATCCGTCCGTCTGTCTCTCCCATCTATCTAATTCTACCCATTTTTCACCACCATTTCAGACTGCATACTCTTAAATTTTTGAATTCACACTAGCAGCCATCATAATTTCCAGGTTGCCATATTGGTGAATGTTGTTTTGTTCTTCTCTCTCTTGACTCTTGGTGTTCGCGCGTCCTGGAGGACCATACAGCTGTGAACTCAGCTGCCGTGTCTCGGTGACAGATGCTGCGAGCTACAGTGAAATCCCATTTTCAACTTCAGAGTGAGAGGTGCCTAACACACCATCTGTAGGTTTGACTCCATTTATAATTGTGCAGTTGCCTGATTGATATATTCTACAGCCAAGTAAACGTCCAAACACAACACAGGTTTAAAATACTGAGGGTTTTATTCAAAAACCACATGTGAACAGTTTAGGGTCAAAAAGAAACCTTCAAATTCACCAGCACTGAATATATGTTTAAAAAAATGCAAATGCAGAAAGCAATTTCTAGTAAGCATACAACAGTCCTGTACCGAAAAGAAAACACATTTAAACACAACTTAACTGAGTAAAATGTGCTGCGTTACGCAAAAAGGAATCTTCTATCTTCTATAAGGACAGGGTGGTGGGACAGTGCATTGAAAGATGACCAAGACAAACAGACGAAATCTGTCTAAAATAGCCTCCCGTCTTATTTTCCCAACGATTTAAGTAAACAGACCTGAGGGGGTTTGGTGATGTGAAGGCGACCATCTGATAAATACCAATGAACGATTACTGTCAATCTAAGATCTGCTACAAAGGAAAGGAAATCATCTGATTGTAGATGTGGTGAGGTGGCTCAGTGCACTGTACCGTGACCCAGGCAGAGAGGCAGCCATTTATCTAGGTGAGGGTGACAATATTGATTTTGGCACTTAGGGAGTTCTGATAAATGGAAGAAGTATTGGCATAAAAGTGCTGCATAGACTGGAAGCAAGAGCCTGGACGTTGGGTGTTCAGAAAAAAGCTTTCTTATCCCATATTTTTGGGTCCCAAGCCTGGAACCAACCAGTGAAGGTTGGGGGTTCCTTTCCCTGTGAGATGGTGGTGATGGGGAGTCCCTGGCGGCCAGACGGGTCCGTATCCACGTAGTCTTTAGCTGGGAGGGAATGAGTCATTCATTACGATGTCACGTTAATGCACAGGCTATAAACCGATAGCTTTCCAATAGCAACAACTCAATGTAACATCAGGATTTCAGTGTTACAAACCTATTTTGGGAGCTCCGGTCTTCTCCGTTTCATTAGCATCATTACCGATCCAAATGAAGAGCTGCACGGAGACAACCAGTAAATACAACATGCTGTGAAGTCTGTTAAAATAACGAAGCCACAGTTCACACATTAATGAGGACCGATCTTATCTTACATTTTCCCAGGTATCCAGCATCATGACATCATCCGTGGCCAGGTCTGACTGATTGAAGTCTCCTGCTACTTCTTCAACCTGAGAGACAAGAAGCACAGGCAGACACTCACTATGTTTCCATCCTACTGCGGTGGACATGGACAGAACCAAAGGATTCCATGCTGAACAGCGTAAATACGAAAGACTGCACAATCAGAGGATGAGGAGAGGAAATGCATGGGGAGGTGGCTTACTCCAACTGTGATGTGCACTGTACAGTCATGTGACAGTTATTTGGAGTAAACATACCTTTAATGGTTTTTACGTTTGAAAAAAAAATAAATATCACAGTATAATCAAAGTTTTAACCTGCATGTAAACATACGGTGTGTGTTGTCTGGTCAATATTTTTGTTTGTATTTCAATATATAGGCACGAGGTGTTATGCACAGTGATGATGGAGTACACCAAATGGAATTTTTCACAGATGCCGCATGTAAACAAACGTGGTTCTTCCTTCTTTCTGTGACTTACAATGAGTCTTCCGGTTTTATTGGAGCAGCCAAAGAGACGGGGGGGCTGGATGGCTTTCTGCAGAGCCTTACTTGTCTGATAATCTTTTTTACCACCCAGAGAACTCCAGAACTCGGCTGCGAGAGAGGAAATCACAGAAATAATCAGTAACAAAACACATCACCCACCTTTCAAGTTCCATTAAAAACAGCAGATTCGGCCTGTAAAAGTGTGACATTTCTATTACAGCATCCTAATCAGGCAAAGCAGTGTAATTATTGATGAAGGCTAGATCTGCATGGAAAGACAAGGCTATCAAACATGACCCTGTAGCAGTCCCGGGCTTCTGGGAACATCTAAAAGTATTGCTACATTCATCACTTGTCCCTTCTGCTGATGTATACTGTGTGTAGGACCTCAAAGGAAACCCACATGGCTCATGGTTCTCTGACACTTGCACGACACTGCCACCCAGGAAGCTCGTCACATGCTTGGCAGCATTCATCTCCTCGTCGCTGGCGCCCACCCCCCGCCACACAAACAAAGAGGATGGAGTTTTCAGCACAAACACATCATTGGTGTTCAGATTGCAAGCAGAGGGTTCAACCTGAGGAGACACACAGAATTTTCAGAGGTGGAAAATAAACTGCAATTTATTGTGTCTACAATGAGGGCTGATTTATGAAGATGTTTCACAGATTGCAGACTTTTTTGGGGGGTGTAATACATTCCTTAAACCATTTTTAACTGTAGTAAATGTTTAAGTCTTAAATCTTCTGCTGCCAGGCGCAGAACTTATCAGTCAACCCTTTGATGATGTACTTAAGGACGCGATGCTCACCTCCACTGCTCGAGTATGGTGGGACGTGCTCTGACGGATGTGAAAGAGGCGGGTGCTGCATGCCTGGGACTGTCCACCTACACGCGAGGTCCCTCCACTGTGGATGATCATGGGTTTATCCTTGAACAGACTCATCAGGTGGGGGGGCTCGTGGCCCTGAGTCACTCTCACCTGTAGAAATTGGTCGAGTCGTTAGGTAAATTCACCTGTAAGCACGACAGCTTTCTAAGTGACATCAGTATGGTGCATACATGGGGGGATGGAATGAATCAGCCCTGTACTTCCTCTCCTGCTCAAAGAGCCTATAGAGGGCTAGTAAATCAAAAGTAGGACAGACAGAAATGAAGCGAACCAAAATGATTCATGTGCCCTGTAGAGATGCAGCAAGTGAGTCATTGTTTGGATTACGTCCCAATTTTTGTCCTTCCCAAAGCCCGCAGAGTGATGTCAAACTGTGTCTGTTCACTTTGTTCATTTGTGGAGTCGTTTATCCTCCTTGGATATTCAAGCATATCAAATATTTCAGCATACGTGCGTCACATCATGAGGTGTCAAACCAATGTGACAGTAAGTTGCAGTACTACACTTTAGTGTGTTTCGTTGAATGCACCTCCTTAGTAGCCTTGGTAAGGTTTTGCCTTATGGAGGTCACTGTTGAAATGTTTACTTTCCCCTGTTCTTCCTCAACTCTTTCTTTCGCTGTTTTTGCTAAAGACTAAAACTTGGAAAACTCAGGCCACCTTAATAACATTTTATGGAAAGTCCGGTCCCAGCTTTCGGTTTTAACACTGACTATGTCTACTAAAAATAGTCCTCCCCAATAGCAATTAACTAAATGTGACTAAAGTCTCCCTTTTAGACCACAAAGATGTAAGTATTATAAATTCTAACTATCACGCAGGGCAGTTATGTAAACAAAATTACAACAATACTGCCACCTGCTGGTTGTTCTGAGGTCATTGTTTTGTTCAGAAGTATCAAGATGGCTTTGATTCATTCCATCAATGTGAAGGATCCACAGATTCAGATAACACTCCTCTGTCTGGTCATTATTTCATTTGAAATGGTTGACAAAGGGAGGATTTGGGTTTCATATAGAGTATGATTTATACATGTTTTGAAGTTGAGCAGTTTGACCTCTAACCTGAACTGGTGATCCTTTCATCTCGTCATCAAGCTGCACCGTGAGGAAAGCAGAGCCTCCCAGCTCATCCATACTGCACTTCAGCCCCTGCCTGATGTGAAATATCAGAGTGAGAGTATTGTAAAATACTGTATTTAAGTCAAATTTGAGGCACAGTATTTTTATATTACACCATTTACCCAACAATTACACCTGCCAGTTATAGATGCAGATTTTGAAATGAAAAACATTCCTTCCTTCTTAATTTTTCTTTCTTCAGCAAACAAGTCTGTACTATTGGGCAGAGTATTTTGTGTAAATTTGTATTAGGTTGTGAGGTACATTATAATGATGCTAAAATCAGAAGGCAGGAGTTTTATTTGTACTTGAGTATAGATACACTGCAGTATTTCTACTTCTAGCTAAGCGAAGGAATTCATTCTTTTCCTCTCTCGGCCTTAAAGGATGTCAGCAAGCACATTTCCAACGCTGATGCCACTCCAAGATACCTACCAGGTGTAAATGATATGCTTTTTGCCTCCCACACTGTAGGTGTACAGGATGATGTAACAGTCTCCTCCATAAAAGTGGTTGTAGAAGGTAGGGTCAACCGGCACTTTGGCACCATTCTCAATACGCCAGATCTGAGGGTCAGACCGGACACACACACACACACTGCCCCATTAGACACCACTCACCACTGTGTTTTTCCTGTTCTTGGACACCATTAAGAGGTCATACCTTGACCTCCCCCTTGCCATCATCCACCATGGCGTGCTGGGCTGCCATGGCCTTGTTGTTGTGGAGGGTGCTGGCATCGAAGGGCACCTGCTCCACTTTGGCTATTCTGCCCATGGTGTAGGCCTTGCTTGCGCACGTAGAGTCGTCCTTGTCCCTCCAGTCACTGAAGAATTGCTTGAACAGGATTGTCTCGGACCCTGCTGGCAGCACGTGGATCTGCAGGGACAGACAGAAGGATTGTGGGTGGATTATTCCTTTTGAATTCAATCAACTTAATGGGTGATCAGGCTGATGCGTGCCGCAATGCCAGCCAGTTTACCTGTGTCGTTTTGGCGTATCCCTTGTCTTTGATGAACTGAAGACCAGCTGACATGGCTTCTTTACGCTCTGCTTTGTTGGCCTTGGGTCCTGTTTGAATCAGATAATGTGAGAAAGTCATAAATGTCCACACACAGGATGCAGTTTACAGGATATTTTGCCGTGTTATTATCATTCACCTTTCCAGACGAAGATGCTTTTGTCTGGCCCGTTGTCCAGGATGTAGCACTCCTCAGGAGACAGCATTGCCTGTTTGAAGGGACTGGATGGAGCCACAACTGAGACCTTCATGGAACCTGAAGCATCAGAGATCTAGAAAGTAAAATAATATGGACAAACGGTCATGAGGGTCAAAGAGGAAGCACCAACAAAACATTATTCATTTATTTCTGTATCATCTGGCTGCAGACGAGGAGCCTGGATCCACGTCTATTCATGTTTTTCATGGAAATGTCAGTTTTTGAGTGATGATGTGGATGCTCAGTGACCCTTTTAGATCATGTATCTAGTGTCGTGTTGGGACCCAGCTACAGTCAGCTGTGTTACTCACCATGTAGAGGACGCCACTCTTCTGATGACAGCTGTCTGCTTGGTGATCATCAGAGGTAACAGGGGAGATTTCCATTTTGGGCCCCATAGCCTGAATAACAAGCACGGCAGGTCAGCACTCAACTCCTCCTTTCTATCATTTGATCTCATTTGTCTTCATCTAATCTTTGTTTTAGAATTATACACAAAAGACACACAAAAAAAACAAGCAGGAATCTTCATTAACACATAATCAGCTGCCTGATTTTCTACTGCATTCCCTCTATGCCTCATATATTCTGTCTATTCTCTCCCTCTCTCTCTCCCTCTCTCTCTCTCTCTCATTAGGCCTCTTGGAGTTTACCCTCCTCTTTTGTTTAATCGCGCCTTTACGATGCCACCTTGGCACAGAGCTGGCACACGAGCAGCGTAACACAAAGGACGCCATTGTTTTCCCTTCATTCCCACACTGTTTACTCCCGGGCAGCAGCAATAACGTTCACATTTGAATGAACATTGCGGTGTGTGGCTGAAGACAGTGAAAAGTGTGTGTGTTTGTGCGTGTGTGTCACCTCTTCGAACGCCGGTGGTTCGTCTCCTTCATCCACGTTCTGCAGATTGGCTCTGCCGTTCCTCTCGTTGTCCCTGATGTGGGTGGAGACCTCACAGGCCTTCAGCCTTTCATAGCGGTTACACTCGCTGCCACACCACACGTACACATTCTGCAGAGGGACAAACACGGCGCACACACGGTGAAACCTCAACAATGTTACTGTGAACACGCGGCGGTGGGTTCACTGCAGACACCTGAGCTACAGGTGGATCATCTCATCGACTTTATGGTTTCATACCAACCACAGGTGGTGAATCCTCCCACCAGTGTTGTTTTTATGTCTACAAAAAGGAATGATTGATAATGAAAGGTGTTGTAATATATGAAAATAAGAGATAAGGACGGTGTGAAGAAGACTAAAATGAATGAGTGCTCCTTTACAATGTATTCATGATGGTCACTTAGAAGAGGCATTGGTTAAGCATTAAACCTAAGTGTTAGTTAGATCAGTTAAGGGATAATATGTAAGATGAGACTCATTGTATCAGTTAGTGTACACCGTCAGTACAGTCAGTCTATTTTTCTGCCTGTTGTAGGGATATTTCTAACATATGGTGTCATCCAGCATGGAGGATTCCGTTTAATGTTAAGAGGTCATCATGTCTTTCCTAGGATGATTTCTTGTTTTTAACTCTTCACCTTTCCCAGGTCCAGAATGAAGCAGTCTCCTTTGTTGAAGCTGGACCAGGACACGTCCACCTCTGTGGCCCGGACGTTCCTCCGACCCTTCACGTGAAGCAGGCGCTTCACATTTGCCTCGTTGGTGACTACATGCTGAAAACCAGAGGCCACGCCCCCTTTCTGTGGAAACACCCCCCCCCAAAAAAACACAAAATTCAGGGGATGCAGCATTGTTAAAACTGGCCACAAATTCCACAGGACACAAGCTTAGACAAACACAACAGACACACAAAAGCACTGCTGAGCGGTTGGATGGGATGTGAGGGTCCGATGAGCTAAAGAACAGGTTTACACAGCACCATAAAACCAGAGGAAGCACGGCTGTGAATGGGTCCGCCAAACAATCGGATTAATCAATCTTTGATGACCAACACAGCCGATAAACCTTATCAAAGATGAAAGGCGTTGTTAGGAGCGGCACAGCCTTGAACAGGCTTCATCGTTGAAACCGCTCCGGGCCTCTCGTTTGCGACTCTGTGATTTTGTTGGTCTTATTTCCTCCAACCAGGCTCGGTCTGTTGGAGGCACGGCTATTTAGGCAAACCTCAAAATAGAAACCACATTCGTGCCGTCTTTGTTCCTTCCTCTGAAGAGAGAGGCTGTAAACTTTTCCATGGCAACAATGGAGACCCTGTTTATTCTAATGGGAGGATCGCTCCCTAACAGCGGCCTCACCAAAATTAGAGAGATAATGACGTTTGGTTCAGTCTGTGTGTTTCTGGAGAACATTCTTTGCAACGTAGTAAACAAGTATGTGGGATAATTACAGCCAACCAGAGTCAGGATGGGGGGGTTGGATGGCAATGAGAAACAAATGGATGGTAAAAAGAGGAGTAGCTACGGCCTGCCTTCCAACATGCTGGTTTCCATGGTTACAGTCAGTCAGCCAGACACACCCTGGTGTGTAAATAGCAAGAGGGGAACTGGTTGATTTCCTCTGAACTTCAGAATCATCAGATTAACTGCATGGCAAAGTTCATGGGATCCTAACAATCATTAAACTTGGAGGTTATATTTAGAGAGGTCAAAGGGGAAACTGGGACATATGTGCTCCATTTATCTGCAGTTAGAGCTCAGTCACTGTAAATAAAAAGAGCTATAAAGCTGGGCTCATTCTCTCCAGATGATTGACTCCACCCACCCTAAGCTCACCTTGTACGTGATGCCTGAGTTTTTGAAGTAGGCCAAAAAGGGGACAGATTCGAAGTTCTGGACCTCCCTGTACTGCACCGGCCCCCCACCCAGGAAGTCATCCAGCTGCATGGCAAAGATGGCCAGCGCACCGCTCTCGTCCTGAGAACACTCGTCACCTGCAGGAAAGACGTACTCAATTATTTTGCATAAACCTTTGCTCAAGCACCAAGTTCCTTTCAGCGATGTAAAGTCAAGCAAATTTTCCCAGTTCCAGGCTCGGCGCTGACCGGACGGAACCCTGAGTCAGGCATGGAGACTTTGAATCATAGGCAAACCACACCGGAGGAGGAGTGTTTGAACCCATCATTCCTGTCAGATGGAGCAGAACACAGACAAAATGATTCCACCGTTCAACGTTGATTCTGCACAGACACACACACACACACACACACACACACACACACACACTCATCATGTTGTTCCGTTTCCCTGGTTGCAATGGCAGCAGAGCGCCGCGGCCTGACCAGGGCCTGGCACAGACATGTAGAGACGGGTGTCTGTCTCATGGGAGCTGGCTTGACAATCCTAATGGGGAATTCAAGCAGCGACTCAACATTTGTTATGTAACTGTTACCAAGTGTGGGAAAAGACTTTGGCTCCGGTTTAGGATTTAAAGCCGCACCGCCGGGCCTGAAGCGAGCCTGGAACCGTCGGACAGCAGGAGAGGAAAGATTGCGGCACGGAGGAATGTGACGCGCTGCTGCGAGCTTTACGGCGGAAAGTTCCAACATCTTTGGATGTTTCCGCTCTGAGATAATCTGATCGACATCGCAGGAGGAAATAAGAGCCAATGCGGTCCAATCAAAGCCCCACCGTGTAGGGTTCTAGATCTGTGCCGTTCTATATTATACAGTATGCAGGTAGATACATGCTTTTATCTTGTATGGGCTCACACATGTGAACTTCCCTGAAGGTTTTGGATTGGCCCCTGGATTGGGATCAACAGGTTCAACATTTGAATCTGCCTGTTGACATGCCTGGTTGGACGCACCCATGAAGCACAAGGTGAGCAGGTATTTGTTGGAGGGACGCCATCGCCAAACCCGACCTGACCACCTGACATACCAAGCTACACGAATTCCCGAACGTTCCCTCACCGCCATCTCGGCACACCGCTGACCACGCAGGAACGTCTTCCGGCGCTGCTATCAGTCTTTAAATGGACAGATTTAGGATCAAACCTGCGTGGCTCGGTTTTAATTAGCTTTGACAATAAAATCTACTCACGTCATAACAGCCTTTGCCTTCCCTGATAAGTGTTTGGGTTTTCAGGGGACGTGCCACACTAACATACAGCACAGCTGGAATTCTACTATTTGTGCTGAACACTTGGATTTGTACCCTGAAGTCCCGTTGAACTCTCTCGTAGACTTGGATTACCATTGTTAGTAGTCTTAAATTAGCTTTGATTTACATTCAAATCTATGCATAGATGCAAATGTTTCTAATGAAAACCAAAGGTCAGTCTGTGTTTGAGTCTTTCTGTTACCCAGCCACATGTGTATGCTGTAGGACGGGGCCGGCGTGGTGTAGAGCAGCAGGTAGGCGTCCCCGGTGTAGAAGTGGCCGTGCTGGGCTTTGGGGACCGGCTTCAGATCCATGTTCACAATACGCCACACCTGCAGTCCCGCCGCCTTTCCTGCAGTCTCAAACTCCTTATGGGTAACCATGATGGCTCTGGGAGGAGAAAGGAAGAGACGGTCAACCACAAGAGTGAGAAAGATGTCGATATGTTGACAGCAGAGGCGGCCATTTATCGTAAACTTTGCCACCAACTCGAACACACATCTTATATGAGGAAGTCACTTTATGGTGTTAGTGCTAACAGGTTTTTTTTTCTGCGCTGGGTGTTCTGCAGTAACTAAACCACATACATGCAGCCTAATTGGAGCAACTTACAGTAACTAGTCTAATCCAGACGTACGAGTCGGTTTAGGTGTAATAATTCATCTGTCTCTGCTGTCACATCTGTGCCGTGCTCGGAGTGGTAGGGCTGGATTTTTGCTGAACAGGCACGGTGATATGCGTGAATGGTTTGCTCAGGATTCCTGGCAGTGCACAACATATGAGGCCTGACCCTGAGAGAGCTTTGTATTGGTGTCTTGTCTCTACCATAGCATAACAAACTCATCCATCGCCCTCTCCAACATTGCCGATACAGTGAAGATTTGCCACAATAACTTCTGCATTAACAGAGTCTGACCCACACAACATTTATAAAGGCTGACATACACAAAGAATACTACAAATGGGGATTTTATACTTGAGAATGGGGCCGGATGGGACCAGTGTATTACCAGGAGGCTATTCAAAGAATGTATACATTCAGTGACTCAACTTGACTGCAAGAGTTCAAAGAGTGATGATGTCAGGATTGTGAGACAGAAAGCAGCATTTTCTCTTCATTCTTCAAAGGTGGAGGTCACTGATGTACCGACCTGACCGATAAAATCTCATTTATAACGTAACCAGCAGGTCGTAAGGGCACCGATCTGAGCTGCGTGTTATGAAACAATGCTAATAATGCTGCTGAAGGGTTCCGATATGGATCCACCCCTTTATTTGGTTTAGAGTTTTACTGAGTAAGCTGAGTAAATGTAAACATTTCTTTCCATATGAGCTCATGTAAATCCCCGTCGGTGAGCACCTGACAGCTGATAATGTTGACCGTCCACCTGCGCTCGGCGGAGGTGCTGTTGACTGTGGGCGTGGTGGCTCACACCACAGAGCACATGACTACCATACCGCCATCTGTGATGCAGCGTAAAACCCATAACCACAATCAGGGCGCGCAGAGGCCCCGATGTGGCAGCTCGTGCACGACCTCCACGCGAAGCAGGCCGACAAGTCCAGGCTGCTCTATTGTTGCTGCAGGCCGCATCAGTAAATGGACAGCGTGTCCTCAGCCGAGAGGGACGCGGTATTGTCCTGTATCAATACGCGTGAAACCATCAGCATCACACAGCCTGGATTTCACCGAGAACAGGATCTGGAGTTACAGAGCTAAACAGTTACATGGATGAGTTCATCCAGACCAGCAAAGTTTACTTCCTGAATATAAATACGCTTTATAATCCATACAAAATGACACCCAGCACAGAATAACGACACTTTTAATGGGAATTAAAAACGCAAAGGCTTTAAAAAAGTCAAGGCTGCAGCAGAGGATTAACACAGTTTCTCTAGAACATTTTGATCTTTTGTGCCTTTATTTGTCGGTGTTGAAAGGGTTAACAGATGTTCACCATCTGATGCCACATCCACAACCTGATGTGACATGAAGACGCACATCTGTACGGACAAAGACACAGGCGTCTGCCGGGGGGAAGCATCTCTAATGATTTAGATTTTAATGCATCATTGCAGTTTGATTCTCCTCCGCTCTGTTACAATGTTATAACGTGGAACAGAGTGTAATAGAGGAGATGGATATGGCAGAGTGCAAGAAACGAAACTAAGCACAGGAATGCTTGAAATATAACAGAGAAGAGTACAATAGAAGTGACAAAATAGAACAGAACGCTTCATCTGTCACAGTGGGATGTTAATAAATGTGGTTCATGATACAATAGAGAGCAATAAAACACAGCTATGTGAAATAGAAGAATAGAAAAATAGAATCAAACTGAATACTACAAAATAAAATAGGACAGAGCAGCTTCTACACTTTCAACTCTGTGCTCTGTGTGTGTGTGTTTTTTTAGTGTTTTTTTTTTTTTTTTTTTTTTTTTG
>OMNV01008322.1:0-16711 GCA_900303265.1 Brotula barbata | reverse complement strand
TTTTTTTTTGTGTTTTTTTTTTTTTTTTTTTTTACTGCGCTCCACTCTTACGTAACATTTAAACCAACGCTGCCTTCACGTCCCTTCATTCACAGAGCTCACACTCCGGAGTTTAGCAGACCAATACACACCAACACAAACATACCAGGCTGCGTTAATTCCCGTAAAGTAAAGCAGGGAATGCGGAGGCCACGCCCACACATCTGGAAATAAAATCAATCCACACTTTAAAAAAGAATAAAACGTCCGAAGAACACCAGCGGAGCTCAGAGGATCTCCCTGCAGGATTGCACCTTTTGTTTCAAATGATATAATAATGGAAAAAAGTATTAAGCGCTAAAAAAAATAATAAAAAAAGTGCGGAATTTGCGTGAACTCACAGTTTGTACGCTGAATCACACTGGAGGAGGAAGCGCAGGAGATCCACCGATGAAGGCAGCAGATGTGGGCGAAGGTTGAGCTTGGAGAGGTTTTATGTTTGACTGTGATAGAGGAGGAGGAGGAGGAGTGTAGCGGAGTTTACGGTCTCTGCACCGATTGGTCCGTCGACTCACTTCCAGGAAGGATGAAAATGCTGCAGAGACTCGTCCGTCTCTGAAATATGACTTTATTTTACGATGAATCAAGTGTTGGCTCCTTCTGTAGATTAGTGTGTGTTAACACAGAAAGTGGAAAAAAGTGCAGTAGTGCTGCCTTCAGTATGACGTCAGCAGAGCCGGGACCGAGTCACTGTCGTTGTTTTGCAAGTCACAAGTAAGTCACAAGTCCTAAACTGACAATTAGATGTCAGTCACTTTTAAAGGGACAACACGTGACTAAGTGCTGTCTGAAAAAAGAAATACCACCAGTCACCACAAGGGGAATCACTGCCCCTGCTGTCAATCATGTCTCGTTTTTTGGGTGGAGATATGGAGGCAGAACTGGGGTGGAGCCTGCAGGATTCCACCCATTTTTATACATTACTCTTTAATATGATATACATACACATAAATATCACAACAAAAATCTATTTGTTAGCAGAATTTAACGTCACATCTTTTATTGTTGTTTCTTTTTGCAGCGTGGCTCAGGGTGCAGGGTCTGGACCTGGTGATCAGAGGGTTGCTGGTTTAATCCTCCTCCATGTTTACATGTACATTTAGATTTGATATATCTGCTTTAATATGATAGGTACAGTGGAGAGACAGACAGGAAGTAGAAGATGACACGCAGCAACGGGTGCAAAGGTCAGGATCAAACCTGCACCGCTGTGCTACATGGCATGTGTTCATTTAATAGTATGGACCTGCACGTTCCTACACATTTTGTTGTGTACCTTTAATAAGCTATTAAGCTAAGCAGTGAGCTAAAAGTGAGCAATAATCCAGTCTTTTAACGTTCATTTGTTCAGACTTTAGTGCAGATCAATGCACTCGGACTGGTTTGAAGAGCGTGTTCCAGTTATGCTGCTGCATGAAAACCGTCTCTCCACTACAGACGTTAGACAGCAGAACCACCCTGAGCACCGGATGCATAATATTGACTTTGAAGAGCAGCACCTCATTACCCGGAGCCAACACATCATTTTCCACAGACGCAGCCTTTGTTAATTCTCTGTTGATGCACAGATCCTTAAGCACAGCAAATCCCAGCTCAAATCATGGGACAGGTTCACACTGACACACCCTGCCTGACTGTTCTTCAGTCCCAGCAACAATGAGGATTTGTAACTGGGCCAGATTCCTGATGAACACAGACCTGCACATACTACTACTAGTCTACGCAGGGATCCGTATATCCTGCTGCTACTCTGAAACAAGATCAGACTTGAACACCTCACCACTGGATTGTCGTGTCTGTCAAAGAGATTATGAATCTATTCTATTCTATTTGATACATGTTGGTTGGTTTGATTACTCAAAAAGTTACAAAACAATATTGATGAAATTAGAGGAACTCGTGACAATGTGGTTTTTTTTTTACATTGCAACATTTTGACTCACTGAAGAGACAAAAACATTTACACCCAAATCTTTAACAACTATGCATCCAAATCCAGCTGGAGATTATGTCGATATTATAGCTGAAGGCCAAGTATGGATGAATCTAATATGATGGAAGAGTGCAGCGTGGCCCAGGGAAGAAAAGATTTGGCTGCAGAGTTCTTCCATTCATTGGGAGATAACATGGAGTCCTGATGTCGTGGATTCGAGTCCCAGCCTGACCTTTCTGTGTGTATTTTTCCATGTTCTCCTCCTGTCCGCCTCGGTTTCCTCCAGCTACTCTGATTTTCTCTCACCTCCAAAAACATGCAGCTTAGGTTTAGTATCTAAAATGCCCATAGGTGTGAATGGGAGTGTGCTTGAGTCTGTATGTGTCATGTGTATGTGACTTTCACCCAATGACTGCTGGGATACACACCACCCCCACCGCTACCATAACACGGACAGGAGGCACAGATAACGGAGATGTCCAAAGTTAAAACACCATCACAGTGAAAAGACGTTTCTTTCCCAGATGAGGTGTACACGTTTAGTTTGCTTTGTTTTGTCATCTTGCTTTTGTGAATTTAGCTTGAATTAATTCTCCTCTCCTTGACATAGTGAATTGTCTTTCCTGGTGTGGCTGACGGGAGAGGTTGGTTGTTTAAACAGGCCAGAGCTGAGGAGCGTACCAAGAGCTCTGACGACAAGGGGGGAGGGGAGATCAGGGTTTCTTTGTGTTAAGCTTCAGGTGCTGTTTATGCTGTTAATTTAGTTTGCATTCAGTTATTTGCTTTGGGAAAATAAAGTCCATATATTAAATTTAACCGTGGCGGGTGGGTCTAGTTTCCCACTATCTCGATCTCGAGAAAGGTTTGCGTTCTTTCCCTCCCTTCTCTAAAGCCCGTCTGATTCAGCTGACACAAGTAGAAATGAACTCAATCAATCAATATGTCGGGCTTCTGCATTTCACCGCGAAAGGAAGTCTGATGGGAAAACTGGAGCGGACAGCACTGTCAGTTCTACAAAACTAACATTTATTTTTTGTAATCCTACACCAAACAAACAACAGAGGTCTGGTTTGCTGTTTACAGAGTTTCACAGTGAACAAATTATTCTCACTCATATTCTAAAATTACATTTGAAAATGTGTGATAAACAGGTTCTCAGTCGTCTCACCACAGTTTCGCCTATAGTTAATATCTCATATATTTGGCCTGCTTGGAAAGTTTGACCTTTTCACTAAAAGTTAAAACATTTTGAAGGAGGACCAAAGGGTGGTTACCTCAGAGTGTTAAACAGAAAAGTGCTCGTATGATCATTATTAATGTGAAATGTCCCATCAAATTAATCTAAAATCCCTGAAATAACACTCAATCACTTTATCAGTGTTTAATAAAATTAATCAAATTTTGTTGTGCTGTCCTATATTCACCAACGATGATGCTCCTCTCTCTCCCTCTGTGTGTGTGTGTGTATCTGTCGCAATTGGGAACGATGTGGTGCCACACTGGGGGTGGGGTTTGTTGGAGGTCGTGCCAAACAGGATGGGACACATTGGACAAACACTGACAGTGGGCACATCCTCAGGCACAATAGACCCAACCTAAAATAGATTAGACTCGTATTATCAAGGGCTTACCCCGAGAGGACTGCTGCCAAAAAAACTAACTCACTGAAGCGGAAATGTGCTCACACTTTTACAGCTAACAGGAAAAAGTGTGAGGTTTAACAGATATAAGCTGACAGCTATTTGTTGTTAAAAACCACCATGGTTTCTAAAACCGACCGTCCACTGCGAAGACGCCAGTGTGTCCTCAACATTATCTCCTCTCTTGATAAGTGGTTCGGCAATGGAGGGTCAGTTACTGATACAAGAGATGAAACTGGAAGAAGGAAGTGGACAGAAATCTAAACCCGTTACAGCAGGTTTAATGGCTTTGAGATGTCCCAGCGTCTTATGTTTGTGTTTTTCCTATTACAGATTAAAACGTTCATTGTCAGGATAGTTTTGTCTTCCTGAAAATCGAATCCGAGCAATCCACCATACAGTAAAGCTTGGGTCGTCGTAGAAACAGTTACTAGGATACCCACTCCCACCTGTCCTGTTAAAGGTTGTTTAAACAGGGAAAGGTCAGAGCAGCGATCTGTAACTTGGTGATTGGAGTGCTGTGAGGGGTGATAACACACAGGTTTTACCAGGCCCCACCTGATAAAACCACAGCAAAACAGGCTAAAAGAAAACCAAAAAAAACAAAAACAAACCACCGCTAAGTAACTATAGGTACGAAGAATTGAATCAGAGATGAGTGAACCACGTAAAGAGGAAAAAAATGACACGTGAAGGGGAGTCACCTGTTTGTTGACAATCGCTGTGTGTGTGTAAATCAAATGACCGATTACATGACATTCATTCATTCTCACGTATGTGTTTGTGCCGCTGCTCTGACTGAAGACTCTGTAGGCCTATAGGATTTTCCACCAGTCCATGTCAGAGGTATTGTCGGGCGTCTTGAGTGTGGGGGCAGCGATAAGGGACCACTTTACAGGGACCACTACCTTGGCCTTCAGATAAAGACCCCACTGCTCCCTGATGACCTGCACAGAAAGGCATTTTTGAAGGTGACAGGGTGGGCGCCACGAGTACTCCTATTATCTAACGGGCTTGGTCGGGTTGTAAATCTGTCAAAGAGGAGATTTCAGGTTATTTTGAATTCATACGGCACCTCTGAGAAAACGCAATGGGAATCAAACGCTGCAGCTCGTGGTGTTGCTGCTTTAACCATCGCGGCCTGCTGACCCGATATCCTGAGCAAACAAGGATGTTACCACCGTTAAAGATCATAAACGGTACCTCACCTATCTGTTTACTTCATAACCAACGCTAGCTGATGCTGTCAGGTGAGACGGGATTTCTAAATCCACTGATCGCTCTTAAACCAACCATTTCACATCAAATTCAGCCCACTGTCCACAGGAAGCACCGTTCACAACACAAAGATGACTTCAGAAAAGATTTGAAGTGGAATTTGTGTGCGATATGCAGCAATATACTTTGTCTTAGCATTGATAATTGCAAAATTTAGAGCCAAACTATTATGGTCAATACAGAACCTATTAATTGAAGTTTTCTGCCACTTTCCAACTTACTGACAGGCATGTGATATGGGAGGACAAAGAGAGCTATAGTCTTCAATTATATGTTCGTAAGTACAAACTGGCGTCGCCTCGGTTTCTCAAGGGGCCCTCTGAAGCCATAAACCACTATGCTGATGGTTGGACGTGCCAGATAATCATCATGTGACCAATAAATTGAATTTAATGTGTACAGTCGGTCCAACTTTAAAAACCATTGGCCAGAATGTTTCGTAACTGTTCTGCATTTGGTCCAGTTTGAGAACTATGCATTTGTGTACAACAAATATCATCTGCAAGTCAGGAAATATGCATGCAGGGAGGAACTGAGCCTCGGCAACAGACACGCAACAGATCGCAGCCCAACCACATCCTGCCCATCAGTTATTTCTCATAGAAACAAACTTATATAGAAGGGGAAGAGAGAGAAAGACAGCGTTCATCTTCACTACTTTAATAAACAGCGACTGAAATCTTACAACCTTATCGGTCCCCGCAGCTTGGAACAAAGCAGCAATTAGTGAAAGCCCTCGTCTGCCCCTTTAGATGACACCTCCCACACCTCCAAGACAGCCAGGGGCAGGCAAGCTGGCGTGCAAACAGTCGATAGCAGTCTTTGTCTCCAGTGTCAACACACACACATACACACACAACAGTAGACCAATAACCACTGAGGCCTGTGGTGAGTTAAAGTAAATATGCACAGGCCTGCTTTGTACACAGACAGGAAATCATACACAGATGCGGGCACTAATAAGATCGATTTTAGCATCCAACTATAACCTGCTGATAGCACGTAATAAACGTTCTACAACCAATGTTGTAAAACTTGAAATGAAATCTTGGTTTCTCAGTGCTGATGACAAAAGCTGTGGTTAAAATTAAAAGCAGAAGCACAATTCCAGTGTACGTCACGCTTTAGGTTCCAAGAGAAAACTGCAACGGATGCACATGATGGTTAGTCAGAATAATGCACTGTCCCCACGGGTGTAGAAGACTAACACTGGGTCACATGTCAAATCCAATAAAAGTCAAGCACGTGTAAGAATAAGATTGAGAGTGAGCTCCCTACACCCCCCATCCAAAGACAAAAATACCTCTCCAAACTGCTCGTTGTTATGGTAACGTGCCTCCCCCATCCAACAATGTGGGAACATGTAAACAGCTTTCGGTGTAACCAGGCAGCAAAATGTCATGGAAACGTATCATTCATAACATATACAAGGAACACCAAATCACTGATCTCAAAGCATATTTTAATCATCAGGATTTTCTAGAATGATCAAGAGTGTATAAATATTGCTGGACTCATAATACAACCATTGCCTGCTCGGCCTACAGCTTCATTTCTCTAATAAAGAGTGTGAGGCATTTATGAAAATGCACGCACACACACGCACACACAAAAACACCCACATACATCATTGTAAACAGCAATCTGTCTCACGGCTCCTTGACAACAGAGTTTGACGTCTCCTTGAAGTTTCTGTAAAAGTGAAACAGGAACATGGATCAGTGACAAAAATGTTTCCTCACAAATGATTCCTGTGGTTATAACTCCTGAAATTGTTCCACATTCTACATTAAACATTAAAAGGTGCTCATCTGTGCGTGTCTTGCATAGATTAGGCATTACTGGGAGGTTTGTCTGATAGGTATGATAGAGATAGACAGGAAGGACAGGGCAGAGGTGGGGGATGACATGCAGCCAAGTTATTGTTGATATGATGGATAGCTCACGTATTCATTCATATGATTAAAAACCCACCTTGTTACTTTCATACAGGAGTTGGTCTGTGTCCGGTCTGCAACAGCCCCGTGCGGCTCCATAAAGACGGATCCTCCTGCAGGGCTAATGTCTGGTTAACAAACCTCAGCATCCCTGTCAGAGAACCCAAATCCTCCTCCTGGGCCACCAGTGTGTGGACCGACTCCCTCCTCAGGTCGCTCGCCTGCTCCTCCTCTCCCTCCTGCATAAAGGTAGGCTCCGTGTTGAGGTTTCTGTACTCTCCCCCCTGACACTCACGGCCTTCTAGAGTGTCCGCCATGTAAGTGAGGGGGTTGAAGGAGAGGTCAGAGGTTGTGGCCCCTGTAGCGTTCTGGCCCTGCCATTCAGGGTCCACAGTGCCTGTGTAAAAGGGGAATGAGGGTGAGGAAGACCTCCATGGCTGCTGGTTGTGAGCCTCCATCATCTTGGCCTGCAGACTCTGCGGGATAGCAACGGAGGAGTCTGTGCTGTTGTTGTCCGAACACTCGTGGCTTTGGTCAGACAGGCAAGGAACTGTGATGGGTTCAAGGTGTGTGTGAGCCAGGGAGGATGAGTGTCTTTGTGCTGGGGAGTGGTGGCGAATGCCACGTGTGTGTGTGGGAGAACGGTTGGCTGTTTGAATGTGATTGGGGTACAGAGGAAAAGAGTGATCTGTGGTGTGTGTATGCTTTTGTTGAGTAGGGAGGGACAGTGTCTGTGCCAGATGTTGCTCCAGACTGGAGATCCTGGCTTGGAGTGGGGTAATCTCAGACTCCTGTAACAAGTAGAGAGAGCATAAACTTTGGTTACATTCACACTGTGTTAACCTGCTACATTTTAAGGGACTCTTTTTGTTCCTACTGGTCTACCGGTTTGACAGAACTGGACCTTGAGAAGTTGGGCAATGTTTGAGGTCTCTGAAGACTTCTCAGATGGCAGCAGCTGATTCTGGTCCTGGACAGCCTGGACCCAGGCTTGATTTAACAGAGCCTTGAGCTGCCCCAGCTGGCTGTGGAGGTGACTGTTCTGAGTCCTGGCCTGATCATATAACGTCCTTGTCTGCTCCAGTTGGACTTTGCTCTGGAAGAGCTGAGTCTGGCTCTCATCGAGCTCCGTTTGAAGGTGACTGGCTTGGTTCCGAGCATGCTCCAGCTGAGCTTTAGTTTGGTCCAGCTGGGATTGTAGTTGTGTGGCTTGAGCTTTGGCTTGGTCACACTGAGTCTTTGTCTCCTCCAGCTGGCCCTGGCTCTGCTGGAGATTGGCTGAGAGCTGCTCCTGAGTGGATCGCATGGAGGACGAGATTTGCTCAGAGACTTTGAGCAACTGGCCTCTGGACTGCTGCAGGGACTCCAGCTGAGGGAGGAAAAAGAAGGATAGGGAGATAGCAACCGAACACTGATGCAATACATAATTATCTGATTGTGGGAAAGTAAACTTGATTTTATGGAATGCCGACACTGGGTGGAAGCATGTTGCCAGAGAGGAGAGCGGTAGCGTGCAAGTTTTCCTTTTTCTATTCTCGGAGAAATGAATCACATAAACAAATTAATTTTTACTTTGGAACAGCAGAAAAGGTTTTTTACAGTTTCACATTCACCTCTCTCAGAGGAAAGTGACAAGGTACAAAATGCAGAGAATGATTGTGATCAGTAGTCTTAATAAGTTGATCTGTGGAACAGATGGTACAAAAAAGAGAAGCTGAAGATGAATCATCAAGAGGAACTCCGGGGGCGTTTACTTCATACTCTCAGGCCGAGGACGAAGTGATGCGAAGACACTGAGAAATAGTGCTGATGTTACTTTATGCGGTATGATGCCTCTTCCTCTCATCACCGAGAGCATTAAATGGCTATAGCTCTGACCTACATAACAGTTCATCATCAACAGGATGGTCTACAGTCAAGTTTAAGGACTTGAACAGGGACAAGATGGAATGCAAAGTGGCCTGTAAACTTTAAGTTCACAAACAGATGAGAGGAAAGTGCTGCTTTCTTTAGTCTCCGGGGTCTACTGTACCTCCTTGCTGTGCTGCTCCCTCTCCACCTCCAGCTCCCGTTCTAATGAGGCCACCGTGCTCTGTAGCATGGCGTCTGATCGTAACCAGTTTGCCTCCTTGTTCGCGAGCTCCTCCTCCATACGACACAGACGAGCCTCCTGCAGAAACACACATACGTAAGACACACCAGGCAAAGATGTCCTGAATGGGTAAATGGCTGCCAATAGTAGTACGGTGGGGCAAACGGGGCCATTTGTAGTTCATTATTATTTCTATATTAACATGCATATTTGAGAATTGTCTCACTTGAACAGATTTCTCAAACCGAGTCAAGCTTAAAATCTGCTTGCAGACTGAAATAAGTGTGATCTAGCCGTCTGGTGCTTTCATTTCACCTCCTCCTTCATATGCAGCTTTGTGGCATTCAGCTCTCGGCTCAAAGACTCGCTGTGACGCAGAGATTCCTCCAGGTCGTCCTTTACAGTCTGAAGTTCCTGCTGACACACGTGCAGCTTCTGGTGGAGTTCCTGGGACTCCTGATACACAAAATCATACACATTTATACAATATATACTGTGTCCCATGATTTACATTTTGATAATCCATCTCATAGCCTACTAGCATTATATTGCAAATTATTTTTTTTTTAAAGATTTACGTTAGATACAGTAAGAAAACTATATTTCTAATATCATCTGCTATCCATTTTTTTAACAAAAGTTCACAATATTATTTATAATTAAACCAAGATGAAGAAGCAAGGGCAGTGATGCAGCCTCCGGTCAGTCCGATGGAGTTACCAGCTCAGCTCTCACATGGCCGACCAATTGAAACTGAACCTTTCTTCAGCTATCAGACTTCAGTCTTAATCACCCTTTACTCTCTACGATTAGGGTCCACTTGTACGGCTACTTCTAACCTTCATGTTTCTATCTCGTAGTTCCCTCTGTGCGTCTCGCAGCTCTCTCTTTTTGGCGTCCAGGCTCTGTTGCAGAGATCCCACCTTCCTCTCCATCTCCTGCTTGTGCTCTCTGATGGCCACGTCCAGCTGACCCAGCTGAAGATGACAGAACAGTCAGGATGAGCAAAACCGATTGAAGAGCAGAACGTATCCAACGTATCCAGCTCATGACATTAAAATGTGTTACCAGCTTTGCTCTCTGCTGGAGCTCCCCCTGTCTTTCCTTTAGTGCATTGTCCATGTCTAGGACCTCATGAGTTCTCTCCTCCAGCTCCCTCTGGCTCTCCCTGAGAGAACACACACAGATATCCTGGTATTACGCAAGATTTCTATCCAAGCAGTACTTAAGATATATTTTTCAGTGACTGACCGTAATATTTAAATGTGCTTTTCTGTAGTTCTGCTGTCTGAATGTGGCATGTGATTCTTGCAAGGCCCAAATAGACATAAAGTGTATGTTTGTAATGTGTATGATGTTTTTACTGAACAAGTTAGCCGGTAGTATGGTTTGAGTTATCTTATACATGACTTGAATGCTTTAATTAATAAGTGTTAGTGTCTTGTTTTGAATGGAAATGGGTCATTATTGTAGCACTGATTATGCCAACTGTTGTTCATGTTCATTTTTATATATCCTGTCTATTTGTATTGTGCTCTAAATGAAAATTCCATAATTGGCATGACAAAGAATGTAATTAGGACCAATAAAGTGAGTTGTGTGCGATATGTAATATAGTGTTCATTAGTGTACACAAGACGAATATTGGATTGTTTTTCAGTCTGAATAGTGCTTAATGTACTGTAGTTGAACACAGTGTGTGTTATTTAACTATACAATGTTCATCTGTGTCAGTAGACATCTTAAAAATGAATACATTACAACAAAAACCAAACAAAGGCATTTTGCATGCTGATGTCAGCCAAAAGTAATTAAACACGAAATTCCAGTTCCAAATTATTGTCCAACTTGAGATAATACTGAAATTTACATAAACAGTAGTCAAAAGAAAGAAAATTCTTTTTATGTTTTACACAGCAATGAATTCCTGCAATTATAATCTAAAAAGCTTATTTACAAATGAAATAATGTCAATATTTTGTCTTGTTTGGCAGGAAAAACCCCACAAAAACATGCAAAGTTTGTCCATGACATCCTGCATCTTCTGCATACAGTCAAGACAAAGTGTGAGATCATAAATGGGACATGGGAACAGGTTTTGAATCGGTGCATCACATGGGGCGTCTCACTATGATAACGTGTATATATACCGTATATGTGTATTACAAGCATTCTGGGCACAGGGATGAGAGAGACAAAAGAGGACACTGTTTCCATGTGGGGCTTGTCCATTGTGAGTAGAGAAATTCACTCCATATCCTCACCTAAGCTGGACAGTCAGTTTTTCCACTGAAGCTTTGCGATCATCAGCAATGGTCTGCGTTCTCTGCAGAACATCTCTGAGCTCCTGTAGCTGTAACAGTGTGTCTGCCAACTCTCCTTGTACCGTTCGAAGCTGTCCCTCTAAAATCTGTACTCGCTCCACCGAGATCCATCTGTCAGCTTCACTGCGATGGAGCTTTTCTTCTAGATCGACAACTGTAAGAGGAGAGCAAAAAAAAGGGCCAAAAATCACATTCACATATTGAGATCTTGAACAAATTTTCACCGTGGCTCTGTATGTAAAACAATAATAATAATTTTTTTTTGCCAAAATCACACTATGTGACATACCCATGTTGCTCTTTTTTTCGAGCAGGCTCTCTGTCTGTTGCAGATTATGCTCCATGTGGCTGATCTGAGAAGTCTTGGCACTGATTTCGCTCCTCAGATCCTGCAGCTCAGTCTCTTTAGACAGCAGCTCGCCGTGACACTTCTTCATCTCTGATGTCAGGAGGCTAAAGCAGAGCAAACACATTGGTGAATGGAGAACTATTCTTCTGTGTATAGAGAAATGCAGTGTGTATATGTATATTGTCTCACACGTGCCCACCTTAATGTGAACGATGCTCCCATTACTATCTTGACACAAAACTTGCACAGAAGAAAAAAAATCCTCACTGTGCCACGCAAACTTGCAAACACTGACCAAAAAGGCCTTTCCTTTAGAGAGTTTTAAATCTTTCCAGAGAACCAGTGGTCCTGAAGTCAGGTATCATCGCAAATACAAGCTCGCTGCTCTCCCAGTCCCAAAGAAGTAAGATGAGATCCCCTTTATATATCCATTGGGGAGGACTACTTGAGAAACATATGAATCAAAGAGAGGCGCCATGTGCCTGGAGCCAAAGATGATGTACTGTAGTCATAAGACTCACACAAAGTCTTGAGACATCTATTCATCTTTGTTACAGATAGTGGGGAGCAGAATAATTAAAGAAAACAATAACACATAATGAAATAATAAAAAAATTGTAGGAAAATAGTAGGAAGAGTCCCATGCGAACTACATGGTAAATGGATTGTATTTCTATAGCGCTTTTCTAGCCCAAGGACCAGTCAAATCATGGTATCATGACTCATACTGACCAATCACACATACATCCATTCACCACTCTGTTGTCGGGAGCAACATCTGATATGTACTACATGTGTCAATCAGCATCGTACAAAATGATTTTCTACCATTAATTTTGTAATAATGTCTTTTCTGTGTCATGTTACACAAGTAAAGCCTCTAAACATGCTGATCTATAATAAGTTCTTCATGTCATTTCACATAAACACATTCCTGTTGAGACTTCATCTACCCAATTTTACTGAAAAGTACAGGAAGTGGAAACAATTAAATGTTATAGGCTGTTGTGCACATGCCCTAAAAATATTTACACACAGTACATATAAATATATACTCCTTAGGCATAGTAACAATACCTTTGTTTTCTTGGATGCTACCAGTTAAATCTCATTAATGATATGAAGCCAAAGAGTTAAGCAAAACTTTTTTCTTTAAATGGAAATAGGCATTTTGTCTTATCTCTTGATGTACATGGTCATGGTGTAACTAGAACTAGTTAAACAGTGTTATCAAATCTTTTATGTGGGTTGAGATCTCATTTTCTGTCTTTCTTTTGGGTATCTAAGATGAGAACCTGTGTGTACAGCTGTTCTTACTTGGTGGACTCAGAGAGTTTTTCATTCTGCTGGGTCAGCTCCTGCATGTCTTTGTTCTTCTCATGCACGTCCAGCTCTCTGCTCCTCAGCTGATCCTTCAGAGAGACCCGGGTTCGCTCCAGCTGCTGTTCCAGACTGGACAGCTAAAGAGGGATATGGCACAATATCTGCATCAGCCTTTGTATGTGGCAAATTTTTCTGGGTTTGCTGCAGCTATTTAACTTAACACTACGATTGGTAGTAACTAAACTTAAGAAAATTAAGATGGTGAGTAATATCTCTCTATCTTCTGTACAACAAATGGAGAATTTTAACAGAACATCCATTAACATCTGCAGAAATAAAACAGACATAAGATCACATAAAAGGAGAAAATAATCCAGAAATACTGGCTCTTAAACATTACATAAACTCTGGCATTTACTTTATAATCTGATTTGATCTGACTCATTACTTCACTCAAATAAATATGAAAATATAAAAAAGTGCAGTGTTGATCGGTCCATCCCTTTAGGGGCTTTTGTTCCTGATCTGTTACAGAACAGACCCTCGGGCACAGTATTCATCTAGTGAAAGCAGATCATTGTGATGCTGCTCTGTGTGTATTTCAAGCACAGCTAAAATGTGATGGAAGTCTTTCATGAGATCACAAGCTCTACTTGATTTCCCTCAAGCAGTTACGCAATTTATAGAGTTTGTAATATGTGAAGAAAAACAACCACATTTGCTTCCATTATAAATCTTTTGTCTATTTATAACCTTAAAAACGCATGAATACACTTCTACTTCTTCTATACTATTAAAAAGGAGGGAAATTTACGTAGTATTTATGTATCATATTTCAACTAATCTATCTGACCTGTATCTGCAGCTGACTCTGGCTCTCCTCCAGCTCGGCAATGCGGGTGTTGCTTTCTGTCAGCATGGTCTGCTGCTTCTGGAGAGAACGTTGAAGCTGCAGGTTTTGTTCATTGGAATTTTGACAAGCCAGGGTGGTGCTGTGTAGCTTCTCCTGCAGACAGGACACCTAGTGAGGAAGAGTAGGAAGATTAGCTCGAGAAGTAAACATCGCAGTAAGACAGAATGCTGAGCACAAATTTAACTAGAAAACGTTCTACCTTTTCAGTCTGCTTCTGCAGCTCAGTCTCATAGTCCTTCTTCACCTGCTCCATCTGCTGCACACATGAGCTCAGCTCCTCTCGACACGCTGACAGAGATGACTGTAATTCACACACCTGATGAACAGAAACAACATACGTATGTATAAACTCAGCATGGTCGCACACTGGTTTGGCACTCACAAGATGAACTGCTACACATTTTACGACATTTAAATCTAAATGTTACCTTCAGGGAACAATTGGCCGACTCCTCTTTGAAATTCTGCAGCAGGTCCTCCTTGTGTTTCATCTGAAACTGCTTCTCCTAAAATTCAACCATATGTCAAAATAACTATTCATCATAACCAACAAACAGCATTGTGCATATTTGCCAGTGGAAGACAAACATTTGCTTTATATTATCCCAACTTTGTTTCTTGTTATTAGAAAGAATCTGCTTTTTAACAAAAACAAACATATGATATATGAGTTGGCCTCACTTTTGAGAAATATTAAGCTTGGTGGGCTAACTGCATCTGAAGAATCTGTAATATATAAATCATTTCTTTACCCTCAGCAAAATAGAATTGAAGGCATTACTTTCTATTGAAAAAGAAAGGTCTACGTAACTGCTAATTTAATGCAATTCACAATGAGCAGAGCAGGTTTCCATATACTGTACAACAATACACCGATTAATGGCAGAAATCAGTTTATTCCAAAAGAACGGTACAAGGTCTTACGTGCTAATCAATACCGATAATGCTGGTTTACATGCAAAGAGAACCAGTGGAATTGTCAAAAGTGTGTCGATTGATTATGCTCAGTCGGACAAACAACTTTTCCTAGCGTTTAAATGACCTTAGAACTAGTTGGCGTATTAACCGATGGTAGAGTATTGAGGTCCATGTAAACGCATTCATTGTCCTCAAACTTTGAAATTATACAATACACAATTTTTGACAGCTAACCCACTCCATGGAAATTCTGTTTTCCTAAAGTAAACAAGTGGTGTCCCGACCTGTGTGATGCGGTCCAGGGAATCCTGCAGCAGGACAGCTGCTTTCTGTGCTTCGTCTCGCTCCCTCTGCACTGAGCCCAGCTCCCGCTCCATCTCTGCCAAATGAGACCGTGACTCCTCTAGAGACAGCTGCAACTGGAGTAGAAAGTAAACACTGGTTCTTTAAAATTCCCTTCTTTATCCACTTCTACATAAACACTGAAATGAGCGGTAAAAGAAAGATGAGGTATAACAACACTGAAAGGCAGATCACCATTTCTATTCTGTGCTGTTGCTCCATACATTGTTGTGTCTGTGATTTTTTACACTTTTCCAAAGACTGCTGGTATTCTTTTTGCTTTTTGGCCATCTGTGACTGGTAATGCTCGAGAGAACTCGTCTTCTCCTGTGTCAAAGAACAAGGAGAAATCAGTAATAAAAACACAAAAAATTGTGCAAATAGAAGTCACGATCCAAGTAAAAATAACCGATCCTTTATTTTGGTATTAACTCAACCAAATCAGATTAATACCCGATGTGTGTAAATGTATTAATTTTACGAGCTGTAAACTGTGTAAAAGTGAAGTTTGATAGATGAAATTAGTCCCACTTATGATTTTAGTGTCACAATTGAAAAAAAAAATAGAATCACAAGAAAATGTGTTGTACCAGCATGTGTTGCTCCAGCTCTGTGTTCTTTAGTGCCGCCTGACTGTATGCTGAACTTTTCTCCTGCAACTGTTTTTCCAGTGCGGCTACACGTGCACTTTTCCTCTTCAACTGAAATCAGAGACAAACAAATCATCTGTAAGCAATTAGAGTAGATTCAAGCTTTGCAAAATATAACACATCTTACACAGTGTATAATACTAAAACTAAGAGCAGATGTCATCGGTCACAATGGCTGAGAATTGCATCAGACTTCAGGAAAAACACAATCACATCTCAGTAATCGTCTGAACTGCCTTAGACAAAAAGACATCATGAAGTAGCTCTTTTCATTTCATTTCTTTTTTTTAAATTGAAGACTGACAGTATTTTTCCTAAATGTGTGATGCATTATGGACTGGTGAATAATGCCTTTTTTGTCTGATGACCGGGGTCTGAGGATGTCCTTGAATGTACATCGTACTCCTGCCCTGTCTCCTTCCTCACCTCTTTCTCCGTGTCGGTAGCTTGGCTGACTTTACCCAGCAGCTCTGTGTGGAGGCTCTGATAGTGGGTGGCTCTCTGGGCCATGGAGCTCTGTAGGGAGGTGATCTCCTCCTGGGCCCTGCTCAGACGCTCCTGTAACTTCTGGACCAAAGCGTTCGGTCTGTTCCGCTGAGACTCCAACGACTGGAGTGCTCGGAGCAGCTGTTGGTAGCATTCACCTATTTGGATGGATATATGGAGAAATTCAATTCAATTCAATTCAATTTTTATTTATATAGCGCCAAATCACAACAAAAGTTATCTCATGGCACTTTACAGGTAGAGCAGATCAAGATCATACTCTTGAGACCCAACACTCCCCCATGAGCAAGCACTTGGCGACAGCGGCAAGGAAAAACTACCCTTTTAAAGGGAAGAAACCTCGAACAGAACCTGGCTCTAGGAGGGCGGCCATCTGCCTTGACCGGTTGGGTTGAGAGAGAAAGTGGGAGAGGGTGGGGAGACACAAAGAGAGAAAACAGAGAGCAACTGAAACAATAACAGTAGC
>OMNV01008321.1:0-28510 GCA_900303265.1 Brotula barbata | reverse complement strand
GAGAGGGGGGGGGAGCAAGGGGGAAGAGAGTGAGGGGGGCTTGCCATGGGTCAGATAGGGTCTCAGCACTCAGTGAGGCCTTTCATCACATATTTGCGCATGTGTGCACACCTGCATTGGACATTTTACATTCAATGCCGCTATTACTGATACTCCAACCACTGCAACCACCACTGACAGTCTTATTACTACATCAGCTACTACAAACAAAGACGAGCATTGGAACAGCAAGAGCAAGCTGACTTTGATAAGTGGGGCAAACGGATTTGAGCAAATCCACATTCAATAATAAAACACCAGTTGGTTTGTGGTGGAGGAAGGTGGAGATGATGTAATGTCAAACTGGCTGACAGCACAAGTTAAAGTTATGGTGCTGAAAGTGATACACACATCAAAACCCTGTCCAAGAACAATGCGGAGGCTATATCACTTACCCGATGGGGCGGGGTGTTCGAGGGGAAAAAATGAGAAACCTTACATATTGGCCAAGATAATGTTGACAAAACAGATATAGAAATCCACTGACAGGAGGAAAAAGACACATAGTCAGGATATTTACATACACTCAATACCCAGTCAGATTAAGTAGACGCACAGAATCAACAAGCCGTTCTCCGAGTGTGCATGATGGGTTGAATATTCACACTCTACCCTTTGAGGGAACACACATGGAGGTGTCAGACTTTCATTTAGACGAATACACGCCTCGTATGATCGAGGTCCGTTTCTCAGAGTAAGCAGGCTTTAGTTTTTGAATGGTTTTAAAGTGAATGTAAAGTCACTAAGTGAGGACGAATGGAACAGGTGGTCTCATCACAGATCAAAGGTCTAACTAGCAATTGCCAGCAGCAGCTGAGGAGAGGAGCAGGGAAAAAGGACAGTGGAGACGGAGGACGGAGAGGAGGTCCTGACACGTGGAATGGACTTGTGAGAAACCTGAACAGACTGACTGACCACTTGTGGGTTCACTGAGTATGTTTACATGCATTCAAAACTTTGATAACTAAGGCGAAGTAGTTTTTGCATATATCTGACTATGATTCATATTAATACAAATCTAAGTATTCTCACTGTGAGTAGGAGACCTACATGTGATTAGAAATTGAATTATGAGTCGTGTAAATGTCTTACTCTGAGTATGACACCTCATTAAAGGGTGGTCACTTATATTCGTCAGAATTCTATTGGTTCTGTGTAGGTATAGGGCTGAACTCTGAACTCTGACAGTCAGAGTTTTGAGTGCATGTAAACATAGCGGGTGAGTCGACCTGGTTTTGGGGGGCTTCCTCTGCACCACAGGAGGTCTCTGCTGAGTCGGGACTTAATCCAGCTAATCCTCTCTTTGCACACACTGACACACACAATATATTTATCCATATGGACACACACATACATAGAATATGCATACACACACATAATACAACAAGAACAGCACAGTAGTACGTGATGCTAACCTTGCCAACGTTGGATATACGTGGGAGATTTGAGTTCCGTGATGAAAAACAAATGTAATGTACACAAAATATCGACCGCAGTAAATAAGCGAGGAATGAAAAATATTTTTTACTAGCTTGCACATTTTGGAAGCTTTCAGTGGACCGTGATGTAGACTGCGTTCAGACCTGCATGGCTTGGCCCGCTTCTTAAGGCAAAGATCTGCTTAAGTGTCCCATTATTGGTTATTCCCATTAAGAGGAATTTTTCATGGTATGCCATCCGTATGTGTGTATGCCATGTCAGCATCATACAGGAGTTGTTAGAATCGATTCGTTGACCACTGCACGTTGACTGCATATTTTGCTTATAAGTTTGGGATTCTTCTGTCGTAAGAGGTGGGGCTATGTTGTTGTGCGTTGCATGGAAAAGAGTGAAAGTGGGCGAGAGAAGGGGTGGGCTGGTGTTGACAGAGGGGCTGGGCTGATTGTCATCATGATCCGGCCAATCACAGGCGAGCGCTGAATAGAGCAAAGAGAGAGAAAATGAGAGTATGGGTTGGGGGGAGTTGGGGTTCACAAATGAAAAGAGGGAGGGGGGTGATGTCAGTTCCTTAGAAATCCACTTTCTCCCCCAACGTCTCCCCCACTTTCCCTCACATTGAGAATAGGGAGGACCAGGGGTTAATGTTATGCAACACACTGAATGCCCTCACTGAGGGCTCCAATACAGTGACACACACAGGGATCTTCTCTTCTCTTCAGTGATGGCACTTAACTCACCAGACATTTATTAAGAAAAAAAATGCCAAACATTTGCTGGTTGCATCCTCAGGAGTAATACATTTGTTTGGTTGCCTCTCTTTAATATCACTGTAAATTAGATACATGTGGACGTTTTGGATGTTGGCCAAAATGCGAGTAAGGTTGAATTTTGCAACCTGTGATGTCATTACTTTATGGATTTAATGATAAGTTGAAGGATGTATTGTAAGCATATTGGAGGTAATTGAAAATGAAAAGACAGGAATGCAGCAAAGACAGAATACGGAAGAGAAAGGAAATGAATGGGAAATGGGAGAGGAATGGGAAGCATTTGAGAGTCGTGACACTGTTTTAGGTCACGGCAGCTGAGCCTGGAGCGGGACACTTTCAAGACATCAGCTCATACCGGGGTTAAGCGTATTTTAAGGAGAAAGAATAAGGGAATATGTGTCACTGAAGAAACACAGCTGTGTGTACACACTCATGCACATGCTTACATGAACACAAATTCACACACAGGCACACACACATTTTCCTGGTCCAGCTGGGGTGTTAATTTCACCCCGAGGCTGTGTGAGTGTTGACCCCAAAATGCTGTAACCTCGTGAAGTGTGGAATTCTCTCCGCCTGAGGCCATAATGTACTGTTTCCTGTAGAGAGAGAGTGCATTCCTTTGACTTGTCCCATTCCTCACCGCCTGCAGTAAATTCAACGTCTTTGGGTGGCAGTCCAACTCTTGGAATGTGTTCAGAACAGACAGCGAGAGAGCGAGCTCTTTCCACGCATGTCCCTCCCATCTTCTTCCAATTACATCCTTCTTTATCGCCCTGCACACAGTGAAAATTGACACACCGGCCTCTGCTATGCTGCACTCTGAGAAATCTTTTGCGCTTGAGAGGTGAACGTAGCAGACAAGTTGACTTGTTAGTGCACTGTCAGCGTGTGTAGGGTCTAAATCAGTTCCATGCGTGCTCTTTTGATGGGTTGATGTCCCGTAACTGTGTAGCTGGCCAAGCAGTGGAAAGCATGTCGCTCCGGTTAGCCTAGGCCTGCTATTAATGATGAGTATTATAAACATGCCTTCAGATGGGATCAGATGGGAATGCTGTTTGGGTCCAGAAAAAAAGAAATCAAGTGTGTTTTCCTAATGCCCCAAGACATGGCCCCCTCCCTCCCAGTTCCATTGGTCTGGCTGGGTGGTCCAGCCCAGCAGAATAGGCATGCTTATGTTCGACTTTAATGCCATTACAAGCGGATGAAAATATTCAGTCTATGCCTGTTGTTGCACGAATTGACCGGAATTGTTAAATTGGATTAAGGCATAATAAAATGTTACAGATTTTTCACACAGTCAGCTCTCTCACTGAGCATTTTCTGTGTGTGTGTGTGTGTGAGAGAGAGAGAGAGAGAGAGAGAGAAACGGCGAGCAAGTGAAAGAAGGCGACTATGAATTATTTGAGCTGTCATTGAGCATTCAGTCACTCACGATGAAATGGCTCAACTCCTGTGCCACTAAATCAAACGCAGATACACACACAGGCACGCACACAAATCTGAGGTCGTAATGATTGCACTGAAGCGGTCGCACACAGTATTCAGTGCAAGTAGCTTCCAAAACTTTCCCACATTTATTTAACTTTGATGTTAGGGAATGCTGGTGTGTGACTTTACCGGTGTTACCTTGGCCATGTCGGGGAAGGTCTGAGGGGGTGTGGATCCGAGGGGGTATGGATCCGAGGGGGTATGGGCTCTCAAAGGCTGCACACACATAGCTGAGTCCCACCACATTTGGCTGTGGCACTGAACTGTTTGCGTGTTTGAGTAGAAGTGTGACTGGGTTTGTTGCACTGATTGTACTAAATGCAAAGTAAAGCCAGGTTTATACTGCATGGTACAGCCGCATGTATATGTTTAAATACTGCATTTGTTTATATTGTCATTGACGAAGACTACCAGAAACTTGACCTGCAGTTAACTGATGATCAAGCAAGGAGAAATTTGTTTAAAGGCATCACTGTTGACACTGTTTATTTAGCTTAAATAACTGTAACTTGATGTTTGCAGAGGTGTTCAATATCCGACTTGAATCCCACTCCCTCTTCTTTGTGCAGTCGGTGGGCGTGTGAACCAGGAGCTCAAGTACACGCGGCAAAAGATAGGCGAGGAGGCCATGTTTAACCCTCAGCTGATGATCCAGACGCCGCGGGACGAAGGAGCCAACGTCCTGACAGTGGAGGCACTACGACAGCACCTGGAATCAGCTATCAGAGCCAGCAGAGTTCATGTTTACCTTTATAACAGGTAACTTTGATCATATAAGAATGTGCATGTAACTGAAACATTTAATTTGTCCAACATATATGTCTGTATGCTGCTTACATGTATACAGCATGTGTCTGTTTGGCTAGAACTGATTTTTTTCCCTCTTTTCTAGACAATGGAAATTGGAACACTTGTGCTACAAATCAGGAGAGCTAGTTACCGAAACTCATTTTATGGATCAGGTATGGTGCAAATGCTTTAGTTTGACATAGTAGAGGTATCACCTTTAAAAGTTGTGATTGCTCATCCTGATTATTACATTTATTGTTACAATCTTGTATATGTTTTGTTTCTCCTTGCCTGCGTGTGTGTCCAATTAGATCATAGAGAAGTTACATCCCTGCCTCATCATTACTCCCCTGGACTGTTTCTGGGAGGGAGCTAAGCTACAGTCTGGAATGGTCTATCTCCCGTAAGTTGATGAAACTTCTCCATCTTTACGATGTGTCAGTGTGATTACAATTCCTTCATCTTCTCTGGGCACACACTGGGCTTTCCTCGCATGAGGCCAGCTGGCAAACAGATTAAATGATGTTTGGGGACAAGAAGTGAGCTCGTGAATACTGGTTATGGAATCACCGGATGCTGATTGTGTCTTGTTGCCAGGACAAAGAGAGTGAGAGATAGACAGACGTTAAGAGGGAAAGAGACATAGAATGAAGACATCTGGAACACCAGGATCTTATTTTTACTCCTTCAGCAGAAACTGCCCAAATGCTCTCCACCCATCCCAACAGACACCCCAGAACAAGTGTGTGTGTGTGCGTGTGAGTGTGTGTCCTGAAGTCGTCCCCTCTGAAGGCTCCATTGTAGTGGTTGCTGGCATGCATATTGCTGGCTATAGTTTCTCGCCAGCACTGGGCCTCACACCATTGTCCGGCCCTTCTGTTGCTAATGGCCTGCCGCTACAGTAATACTCACTAAACCTTTGCATACAGTACGCGTGCACAAGCACATACTCAAATGTTTTGTGTGCCATTGCCATCATTGCATATGTTTGTTTGTTTCATCAATGTATGAAAGTGTTGCTGTCATCGTTATATCTGCGTTTGAGTGTGTGTTGCCCTTTAGTCTCAGTTGGTTTTTACTATGTTCTGGTTGGAGGACTGGGAATAATGACCCAAGCCTGGTTAAGCACATACAATGTAGTCTGAACAGCAAATCAGAGAGAGAGAGAGAGAGAAATTGGAATGTGTGAGGCATTGTGAGCTCACAGAGAGACAAGGACCGGTTTGGAGCAGGAATTTGGTGTCTCCATTTAATAGTTTTCATCACATTTTTGTGGTGTCATTCCATGTATTTAGTATACGCCAGATATTTGTCTGTGAGTGACAGGGGAAATATGGAGGGAAATTTCAAGCAGTTTGAAAAAATGCAACACTGTAACACATTGTGTTTGCTCGCTTTAATCTTTGCCTTACAAATGAAGAACTTCTATTTAAATAATTAAACACAAGAATATAAGATCATTCAAATAAATACAATAAAATGTAGTGTTCACACACATTTAAGTAAAGGTAAAATAATTAAATAAAATCATTCATAATCATAGAAATTAAAAATGTAAACGTGATAGTAAAATCTAAAAATGTGTTCTTGAAACTTGTTTGTGGTCATTTATACTCATCTTTTCACAGAAATGCAACGTGTGAGTAAAACAGACTAAACAATGTTGTTAATGTTGCTTAAAATTGATTGATCTGATTGCTTTGATAGCTATTAACATTAAATTTTCTAATCTTTACCTTCACAGAGGTAAACCTCCTATGCAGTGGACCAACTTTGACCCGAAGGACTTCCTGGAGGAGCTACGAGCTGCAAACTTCCTCGTGGAGACCTTTGAGGACATGTTGGAGAAGGCAGACGTTGGGCACGGCTACATGGATAGACCCTGTCTGAACCCTGCTGACCCCGACTGCCCCCTAACTGCACCCAATAAGAATGCCACTAAGGTAGGCACACAGTTAGTCATCCGTGTGATTTGTTGTACGTGTAGATCAACACGCTGTAATGAAAATGTTGTCTCGGCTCTTTGCTCCTATTGCCTGTGCCGCAGCCATTTGACGTGGCGCGGGCCCTGAGTGGTGGCTGCCACGGTCTGTCCAGGAAGTACATGCACTGGCAGGAGGAACTGATTGTAGGAGGGACCACCAAGAACGGCAGCGGACCCCTACTCAGGTAACACACCCACACTCGCACGTACCCAGCCTCATAAACACTGCTGTGATCTCTGCAGCACTTTCTGGAAAAAGTGTGTGTTTTTGTTCTTTTATACTCCCCGAAATGATGCGTGCGTGTGTGCTGGGTGCTGTAAATCTTGCAGTCATTAGCAGATTCCAGTGAAATCTTAGAGCTCCAGCTGTTCCTGCTCAGCTCTCACTGCTGTGCGCGGACATTACATACATGCATGTAATGTGCACGTGAACACGGTGATCTAGTGCCTGGCTACTTTGTACAAATATCCAGTTATTTAAGGTACATGGTCCTTATTCCAGGACAAAGCCTGTAGATTACGAGGCATACGTAGTCTGTTACGTACACAATTTGAAGTGTATTGAACACATTGAACAGCACATATTTCATGCAGACATATCGTACAAACAAACATTTAATATAGAAGCAAAATGTGCATTTTCTCTAGCAATAAAAAGCTTAAATTGTGTGAATGGACCACTTTATATTAAATTACAGTTGGGATTATTCATGCACATTCATGTACTCAAGACAAACACAAACACACACACACACAGTACAGTGGGGTGCGTTGTTTGTTTTGCGGTCATGTTTTTTCCTGGCAAGACTGGGTCATTAGGGTGTGTGTGTGTGCTGTGTCCATTGGGCTGTTAATACTGGCATCTTGGCACACCGTTGCTATATCTTGTTTACTAACTGCCAGCATTACCGTGATTATCACCATATTACAGTGATCACATTCATAAAGAAAATTGCCAGCTAATGTCCGCTCCTTGGCATCATAAGATGTCATAATTTATAAGTACATAAACCCGGTTTATGTACTTTAGGTTAGGTTTAGGTTTCGCTCTAGTCAAAAGTCATACAGATTCAGACTGATCCATTGTATCGCCACGTCGTCTTTGTCGCGTCTCATCTGTTGGGGGGTATGCCCCTGCCTGTGGGGTGGGCGAGCTTCATTTTGAGCGCGTTCATGAGATGAGCTGCACATAAGATGTCATGTGTTATTCCATCTCCTCTGCGTCTCTCCCCGTTGGTCTGGTGCTCCTGTTGGACCTTGTTGCTGTTTTGACAAACACCCAGTCGGGGTAGCCGCAAGCTCTTAAGCGTCCCTGAGATATTTGCCCTCCTTGCCTGTAGACCCACTGAATGCTGGAAAATTCTCAGCCTGGTGTGAAGCGAGCCGTAGATATGTTGTGCTACTGCGCTTTGCTACCCTTTTTAATATCATCACGCTGTAAACTTAAACCACCCTCCTTCCACCCCTGCCTGCAGTGCCCAGGCCTTACAAACCATGTTCCAGCTGATGACTCCCAAGCAGATGTTTGAACACTTGCGGGGCTATGAGGAGGTTTCCCACATCAATTGGAACGAAGAAAAGGCGGCGGCCATTCTGGAAGCCTGGCAGAGGAGATACTCTGAGGTATGGGTCAACACACTCACAAGAGGTATATGTAGAGGGAGAGAGAGCAGGCGAAAAGAAAGGTACTGTAAATTTTCTACAGCCATGCTGTAAATCACAGGTTGGATACAGGTGAACAGAGAAAAGCCCTATCCAAAGCCTGGGCCCCGGAAGAGCACTGTTGGTGTGTGGTAGTGGGCTTAGGCTTTCCTCTCACTACTCAGTAGAGAGAAGGAATAGAGCAATGGAGCGAGTATGTCTGGAATACATTAAGGGAGTGCTCTCGCTCTCTCCTGCACGCTCTCTTGGTCTCTCTCTCTCTCTCTCTCTCTCTTTCTCTCTCCCACTCTCTCAACTCACATACACACATGCAAATGCACTCAGAAGTCCACACACAATCTCTTTCCCAGCTGTGGCCCCATTGGTGGCTCATGTGTGACATCATCTGGTCTTTGTTTTGGGGGCCCCAACCTCTGTTTGACATGGTGTGACCTTGGTGTGTGTGTGTGTGTGTGTGTGTGTGTGTGTGTGTGTGTCTGTGTGTTTGTGTGAGTGAGAGAGAGTCTGTGTGGCTGTGCATCTGTGCGTGTGTATGCCATTCATCTTGGGGCCCCGGGTTCAGTGATGAAGAGGTGTGATCATTTATTTGACTCCAATGCTTTTTTATCAGCGGCCCCAGTGAAAGAGCCTCGAGACGTAGAAAGCTGTCAACATGTGTTTGTGCGTTATGCAAAATTAGGTGTGTCTACGAGAGTGTGTGCATGCTTGTTGGTATTCGCCAGACACATATTCGAGTTCACACGTGGGTGCAAGTGTGTGTGATCTAGTGCATGTTTCGTAATGTGTGTCAGCCAGCATTGCTCCCCACTGAGCAGTTACTGCAGTTCAATGTTGAAGCCATCTGTCTGCCCTGAGATAGTGAGGAAAGGAGAGGATGGGTCATGGTACTGTCTGTAGACTCTCCCACATAGCTCCCACAACAGGGGCAGATTATTCAGACACACACTCCAGAATTTACTTCAATGGGCAAAAGGCCCCAGATTCAGCCTGTAATAAATTAATGTACATGTTAAAGTGATAGAAGATTCCATGATTTCACATTTGAACTAGGTCACTGACATTGTGTTTTCGAAGTTTCAACATTCTGGACATATTTGGCATTTACTTCGGTATGCCTGTAAACCACTGAATGGACCCTTCTGGATTTAGTAAGCCATCTATCTTAAGAAAAACAGTGTTAATAACAACAACTGATTTCTTTTGCTGATTGTAGACAAATCCCACTACTGAACTGCTCATCTACCTTTTGTCCACTGGTTGAAAATGTTAATGAAATGGTGCTGGTCTCATCTTTCTCCAGGCAGTGCAGCAGAGTGTGGCAGCCAATTCCTCCCAGAAGGTCTTGTCTTTCACCACCACTACTCTGGAGGACATCCTCAAGTCTTTCTCCGACATCAGCGTCATCCGAGTGGCCAGTGGCTACCTGCTCATGGTGAGGGCTTGTGCACAACTTGCCGCACAAGTAAAAGAGTGAACTTACAGTTTGATGCATACACATGAGTTTGGTCAATACATTGAAGACATGTTTGTTCTTGTTGATGTCCAGCTGGCTTATGCTTGTCTGACCATGCTGCGGTGGGACTGTGCCAAGTCTCAGGGGGCTGTAGGACTGGCAGGCGTTCTTTTGGTGACGCTGTCTGTGGCAGCTGGCCTGGGCCTCTGCTCTCTTCTGGGCATCTCCTTCAACGCTGCCACCACGCAGGTAAGTCACACACAAGCCTCTGGGCCCATTTAGGAATACTAAGCTCTGGTCAGTGTGACGCCACACACTGATATCCAGGGAGTCGAGACTGGTCTGTCGGTCAAGGCTCTGATAGCTGAGGTTTACCAATCTGTTACACTCTGTTACATGCACAAGTCTGTCATGGTTACCATCACTTGTTTTCATTCAAATGAATTTTCTCATATTTCACATCTAAACTTTAAATCTCACAAAAAATATGGATGAACCAAAGCTTGAACATGTCATTTCAGCTTTGGTTGTCAATACAAATTAACCTACGTGCTCATGTTGTGCGTGTGTGTGTGTGTGTTACAGGTGCTACCCTTCTTGGCTCTGGGTGTTGGAGTGGATGATGTGTTCCTCCTTGCGCACGCCTTCAGTGAGACCGGACAGAACAAGAGAATCCCATTCGAGGTGAAGCAAAGTTCCACGCTAACCTCCACATACACACGTCTCCCTCTCCTCTTCCCAGCCCCTCTATCTTCTTATCTCCTCCGGAGAGGAATGTGTGAAAGCCTGTCTGTGCCTGTGATGTAGCATCACACAGCCACTGTGCACCAATGTGCCACACACACACAGAGAATAACAAAGTCGGCTCCTTTTTGCTATATAATAGTTATGAAATACCTTTATTAACTCAGCAGTCAATTGTGCACAGGTGACATAAGGGACAGAAGACACAATGCATGGTCATGAGTGATCCATGTAGTATGTGTATGATATATGAAACAATAAATTGAATCAAAGAACAATTTGTCCATACCGAGTAAATGAAAGTGTAGATTGTGATTGTATCGTTATCAGCACTCAGTGAGATGAACAAGCTAGAAGGCACACAGTTGATTTGATGGTTTAATTGTATGTAATTAAAGACCCATTCAGTTTTTCTGTTTATTCAGTTGAAGTTTATTTCCTTTATGTACATCCACCATACGTATGACTGAGAGTGAGTGTGCATGTTTTTTGTGTGGCGGGATGACTTTTCATCTCAAGAAGGGGAAAACACAGACATGTATTTACTTGTTTTTGTTTTCCCCTGCTTCCTTCTCCTTCTCACCCCGTGTCTCCTCCCCTCATCCCCCAGTTTCCTTTGTGTGGTTAAGATGAAAACAAAACAGAGCTGAACCTGATCTCTCCTGTCTGACGCACACACACCTACACGGACACACACACGCACACACACATGCATGCACACACTCCCTGTGTGGTCCTCAAATCTTCGTACAACTGATGCCAAACTTGCCTGGCCTGTGTGTTTGTAGATCCAAAGAAGTATTAATAAGCAGCCAGGAGTACACTAAAATTGGATTTGAATCCCCTAATTTCATTCATTCTTTCTGTCAGTGTGGCTACCTTGCATTCCCGTTGCTGCTCTAAACTGCCTTCTTTCTTTCTTTCTTTCTTCGAAGAGTGATAAAAAGGCCCAGGTGGATTATCTGAAAAGGGTTTTGGGACTCAGTGCAATCACTGTCATTCATACCAGTATTACGATAATTGTAGATAATCTCTTGTATTAAACAGGCATTCGGCTTTAGCTAAAACGCGAGAGGAAGAGTTTGATTTAATTACCTCTCTCTCTTTCTCTCTCTCGCTCTCTCTCCGTTTGTCTGTCTCTCTCAGGACCGTACGGGGGAGTGTCTGAAGAGGACAGGGGCCAGCGTGGCCCTCACCTCCATCAGTAATGTCACAGCATTCTTCATGGCGGCCCTCATCCCCATCCCAGCGCTCAGAGCCTTTTCTCTGCAGGTAAGCCTGGTAGGGAGTCGGTTGGTGGATGTGTGTGTGCACGTGCGTGTTCTCGTGTGCGCGAATGACAAAAGACCGAACGAGCTCAGTCGTGTGGGGCCTCTCTCTCCCTAATGGTGCTGTTCCAGTCTTCATTGGCTCCAGATTTCTCCAAGCCATTGTTTTATTGATTTCATTCATCAAACTGAAAGTGTTTGTGTGAGAGCAGGGTGTGTATTTTCCTAAATCCAGTCCCCCCTCCTGTTTAGAGACTGGTTAGTGGTGGGCCCTGTCTCTGTCCAGATTGTGGCTGAGGTCCTTGTAACCCAATCCCTCTGTGTGTGTGTGTGTATGAGTGTGTGCGTGTGTTAGTATGTATTTGTAAGTCCTCACGTTATGTGTATGTGCATGTGCAAAGGTTGTGGTATCTGTGTGGGAGGTTTGAAATACAAGGGTCTAGCTGTGTGTGTATGTGCGCGTGTGTGTAGTTGTGGCGTATGAATGTGTGCTGCGTATATGTGTAAATGTGAGAGTTTGTACTAACATCTGTCAGTAATTATAGACGTCACCAGAGCTGTGAAAACCGGGACAGAAACAGACGTATGTCAGTGTGTGTCAAAATGCCTCCAAAAATCATGAGTTCATACACACACTTACTCATACATTACATATATACAGCATGTACGCGAGAGATGATGAGATGAGATTAGATAGAAGAATTTAATGGCCGTATGACCCCTGTGTGAGAAATGGCCAATTGCAACAATATTTATTTGACTGTGAACCAATTTGTGACCTTTGTGTTTGAAAGCCTCTATGCAAGTAATCCTTCCTT
Source organism: Brotula barbata (assembly GCA_900303265.1). Taxonomy (NCBI): domain Eukaryota; kingdom Metazoa; phylum Chordata; class Actinopteri; order Ophidiiformes; family Ophidiidae; genus Brotula; species Brotula barbata. The sequence continues at coordinate 16,052 of OMNV01008321.1, read as the reverse complement.
ACTTAGTTACATATTGCATTTTTGAATACAGAGCTTACATGGAGGGTTTTGTATACATACACAGGGCAGGTCAGTACGCTGATTTCTCCCGCGGTAAATGGGTCTTTAGTCCCTATAAAGCACGACAAGGAGTTCACTGTCACAGACAGGTGCATGTGGATTTTTACTAACCGCTGCAATACTGAGAATTATCATTGCCACGGTGCTCTTTCCATCCATCTAAAGACATAAAAATGTCATCAACGTTTGTTAGGTCCAGATAAGGTTTATTTCTGTGTCACGGCAAGAATGTGAGGATTTGTTGTAATCACTGCTGTTTAAGTTTAGAATGTAAATGGGCAAGTAACCACCTCATTCCTCGTAGTCCCCTAACTTGGTTACTGAAACCAGGTTACTGCCAAAGGTAGGGGGATGGACATGTAAATGCACTGTGAATTTCACATGGGGATGTGCAGCCTTGAAATGTTTTGTGTATGGAGATACTTCAGACTTGATGCTATTGAGCCAATGAATCAGTTGAACCACCGCATACAAAAAATATGAAATAGACAGTTTTATTACATGTGAAGTAAGCTCTATGAATGAGAAGTATGGGCTATCTAACGGCTTCTGTTTTTCTCTCATACACACACACACACACGTGCACACAGAGTGAGGCAAGATGTCGCCACAGTGAGCACAATATTAGCATGTGTGGATAGATGGCTTTAGTACAGCCAGTCTGTCAAACATGATCCATTTACCCCATGGGCCTAATCCGTGCAGCCTGCTTTTACGCAGACACACACACACACACACAGCATACACACGCACACACACTCAGCATATACACACATATATGCACATAGCCTGCACATTTTACACCAGTGATTTTGTAACTGTGGTTGGGGGCACACTAGGCACTAAGGTAGACACTCTTGCTGATAGACATCTTTTATCATGATACAGACACACACACACACACATACACACACATACAGGCAGTCACAAACCACAACCACTGGTCTCCAGATACACATCTATCAACTTTGGATTGAAGCAAAAGAGGGTGCGCGTGTGTGCGTGCTCATGCAGAAGTATGCGATGCGTCAGTCTTCCTCTTTTCTGGCGTCCTGTCATTAATTTTCTTTCATTCACATCTGTCAATATTACTGAACCAAAAAGCAGGAGTCTGTCTGATAACAACACAAACCACACACACACATACACGTACACACAGGACAGATGATGATTAATCTCCCCATCCTAGGGTCAGATAACGGCCACAGCATGTGTGTGCGTGTGTGTGTCTTTCTATCTGGTCCATCTGGCTATTACTGGGCCAAGTAAAAATAATTTTTGTGTCTCTATTTACATACGTTTGTTTTTCCTGCGTCTCTTGTTCTCTCCCTTCATTTCTCTTCGATGTCCGACCGGTTAGTAAGCTAAGGAAAGATGGATGTGTGTCTGAGTTTGTGTCTGGTTGGTGTTGAGGTGTGGTTTGAGTAAGCGGCTGTACAGATTCTAAGCTGGCAGTTGGGATGTGTGTGTGCATTTTTTGTGTGTAAGTGTGCATGTGTGAGGGGTGTGGGTTGTCTGTACAGACTCAGCGCCTGCTCATCACCTCAGGCCCCGCAGGCCTCCGGCTCCTTGGGTGGTCTGGCACACAAACTGGATTTTGTGTATGTGTGTGTGTGTACGTAGGTGTGTTTATGTGTGTGAGAGAAAGATTCGAGATTCAGATTGTAGGCAGGGCTCCAGCCTAACCCCAACCCCCACCGACTGCTTCAGTGCACCACCTTCAAATACTTAACCAAACTCTGTACTGGCTTCTATTACACACACACGCACGCGCGCACACAGGCCGTACTTTTTTTCTCTGCACTCTGATAGTGTTTTAGTCTTGGATGGAATGGTCAGTGTGTTTGATGCCTGTTTATTCAGATTATATTCTATATAGCACCGTGCACGGAAAGAGTCACTACCTGTCGTTTTATCCTATTCATGAGTTTAATCTACACCCTTGAAGCCCATCATGGTCCAGTGGCGTTGGATTGAATCCAGCCTGAACTTTGTGTCACTTCTGCATTACTGTCCAGTCCAACAGATTCTTATACTTTAAGTAATAAGTGTGTTCTTGGCAGGCTGCAGTGGTCGTGGTGTTTAATTTTGCCATGGTGCTGCTCATCTTCCCCGCCATCCTCAGCATGGACCTCTACCGCCGCGAGGACAGGCGCTTTGACATTTTCTGCTGCTTCTACAGGTACACACACACTCACTCTCTCACACACACACACACACACACATAAAGAGGTTCTTTCATTTCTAATTGGGGTTTTTGCTTTCCCTTTTTTCTGCTCATTAAGTTTTACTTTTATGTATCCCTCTGATCTCGGATCTGACAAAGATATCAAAACTGAAACACACACATGCTTATACACACTCCAGCACAAACACACAGTTATCTCAAAAATGTCTTCATCTTAATCCTCCTCAGTCAGAACCTAATTATGGCTGAAATTGTCTGTTTGTGTGTCTGGCTGCTTGGCTCTTTTGACTGTTTATCTGTCACAATCTTTATTTAACCCCGCCAGTCTGCCTGCTAGTCTGGGCGCGCTTATTGGCATCGTAACCATACAGATGTGCACAGGAACACACGTTATTATATTCCCATATTTCATCTTAACTCTGTATCGCTTGCTGCTGGCAACATTCAAAATGAATGCAAGAATGGTTTGTACCAGATTATTGCAGTTAAGGTGTTTTTCTGTCGTCTCTCTTTCCTCAGCCCGTGTGCCAATCGTGTGATCCAGATTGAGCCTCAGGCATACCTGGATGGTGCCGATGGAAGTCACTACAGTCGTCCTCCATCCTACCGAACTCCTCCTCCCTCCTATCGCACCCCTCCTCCTCGCTACAGCAGCCCACCCCCCTCCTACAGTAGCCATGGTTTCGCCCAGGAGACTCACATCACCATGCAATCTACTGTGCAGCTCAGGACAGAGTATGACCCCCGAACTCAGGCATTTTACACCACAGCTGAGCCCAGGTCCCAGATCTCTGTGCAGCCCATCAACCCTGCTCCAGCAAGGAGCAACCCTAATACTGATTACTACAGCAACGGCAGCAGAAGCAGCAGTAGCAACCAAGGCAATCTGAACAACAACAATAGCGGGAGCTGTGGCAATGGGGGATCTCGAGGTTCTGCCACCTCCTTCCATCACCATCCTCCACCCCATCCTGCTGCTCCAGCTTCAAATACCGGCTCGGTTCCCCAGGGAACTGACGCAGCATCAGCAACCTGCCAGAGCCCAGAGAACACCAGCTCCACACGGGACCTGCTGTCCCAGTTTGGAGAAGGCTCGCTAGGCCTGCGCTGCCTAGAGCCCCCCTGCTCCCGCTGGACCCTGGCTTCTTTTGCTGAGAAGCATTACGCTCCCTTCCTCCTGCAGCCCACCACCAAGGTGAGCTAGTAGTGGACCCTATACACACAAACACAGTGGGAGGCAGTCCACACAAAGTCTTACACAACTACTCACCTGATTGCATTAGTGCAAAGTTCAAATTCAAATTTCAAATTGCACTGTTGCGGGACTTGAGGGCCAGATTGAGAACCACAGCATTAATAATGTTGAATAGTTTTACACGTTGTCATTTAGGTCATGCAAGCAGTTCCTCTTTGTGGTAGAACAGTGGTATTGCATACAAAGCAAATAATAACTCTGTCCATGGTCCAAGCTGAAGTTATATAAAATATGACCCAAACTTCTGATTCTGTCCTCAGGTGGTTGTGATTGTGCTGTTCCTTTGTCTGCTGGGAGTCAGTTTATATGGGACCACCCAAGTGAGGGACGGTCTGGAGTTGACTGACATCGTACCGAGAGAGACCAGCGAGTACGACTTCATCGGTGCACAATTCAAGTTCTTCTCCTTCTACAACATGTATGTGGTGACACAGCGGGCTGATTATGCCCAGAACCAGCCTCTGATGTATCAGCTCCACCAGAGGTTCTACACCGTACGCTACGTCCTGAGGGAGGACAACGGACAGCTCCCCCGCATGTGGTTGCATTACTTCAGAGACTGGCTGCAAGGTAAAATTAAACTTTTTTTTTTTTTTTAAATTCCATCACACCGAGGGGGCGCTCTTCTGAGTTGGGTGCAGCATATTTGATTGATATCTACAATATCATTATAAGAGATGCCTTTGTGGCTTAGTGGTCAATGATATCTACACTGTCATTGTAGCGTCGCTCATAAAAAGCCAGTACTTTCATTTAATTAACGGCTTTGATTAGCTTTAAATCAAACCGATTGTCAGTTATGAAGTTTTTAATTCACATTTAATAGCCTGCACATGCTTCCCCCAGATTCACCACATTATCACGATTGTATAGTTTCATTTGGCTTTCTTTAAAAAGCGTGATGGAGTACAATACAGTGGACGTGTCTCTAGACTGGGCATTAGGACAGCACAGTGTTTTTTTCAACATGGAATTATCACATACGTCACCTTAAGTCTGCAGCCGAAGTTGGGTCCTAATCCGGACTCTGGGTTTCCTGAATGCATTTTGATTACGTAGCACAGTTAGCAACCAGTAACAATGTCCATCCGTTAGCTAACAACTTATAAGGTGTACTAAATGTAAAACCTGATCATGTGAATACAAAGTACTGGGAGTAAGCTTATGTAAACAGAGAAATTGTGTGCGTTATATTTTTATGTCACAGCAGCAACCCAGGCCATGCAATATTTTCCTGATAACATAGCTTAGTTTGTTAGGTCTTGACAAACTGTTGGCTGTAAACGAACATTTTTGCACGAGTTAAATCATGCCTTCATATGTCCCATACAAGTTACATTGTTGTGCAATATGTTCACTTTGTAAATAAAGCAGGCAGTGGATAATATGAAACTTAAATTAAACGAAAACAATACGTTATACGGCATACGCCCCTTTTAGCTAGTATAGGTTAGCTTGGTTTACGCTATGGAACTCCTGCTGCATATCACGGGAACTTGAACTCTGTTCACAGACGCAGTGCTACTCACTCGTCTCCTAACATCACACTGACACTTGGTGGTGGTTCATAGAACAACAACACAGCTAAACATATCCTGACTACGGTTAAGGCATTCTCTAACAGCAGAATATAACATAGCATTTCCTATATGGTGTTTTGGAATAAGATGCACTATAAACTGTACATTGAGGTTTTGGTTGAGAAAGCTAACAGTGATATTGGTACTAGTTGTTGCAATCCACTCCTATGATACAACACTTGGGTTTGTCAGTTCATCCAGCCCTCATCTGCCATACAGGTTCGATTAAAAAGGGTCGATCTGTCAGCAATGCCCCGAAATTCATGATGTAAAAATGCATTTTTGTCACATATTGTTACTGTGTGAACGTCACCTTTTATTCCACAGGACCTTTAACAAATAGTATGAAGGCAGGAAAAATTGTAGCAAATACTGATTAAGATTATTTATCGTCCACATGTATCACCCTAATCCTATGAGGGGTTGCCTATTAATCCCAGAAGAGAGTGTGAGAATATTCCTCTAACTGTAAAACACATTTAGAAGATCTGTGTGCAAGCAGGCAGAGAACCACACAGAGAGTATGTGTGGCTGAGAGAGAGAGAGAGAGACAGAGAGAGAACTGTGTTTGATATTGCTCTCTGCAATGGTGGGACAAATTGGAGCCAGACAGGCCAAGGAACAAGACCCAAAACAACATCTCCCACAGACGGACCACAGCATGGGCCATGGGGGAGAGCTGAGAGGGAAGGGAGTGATACACATATGGATTATAGAGAGTGGTAGAGAAAGAGAGACACATGTTACTGATATATGCCTAATGATCGCCTTGAATCAAAAGAACCAGACTTTGGGCTTTGAAGTCAAGTTTGGTGGTTGAAAATAGAACAGAGTTATCATATTAAATCAATCAGACTTAATGTACGGTAGGGTTGGGTTGCACTGTGCCATACTGTGCCGTATTATATCTAATTGTGTTGTTATGTTGTGTTTTTCTTGTGTAAAATGTACATCGCCACGAAGAGAGGAAGACATGTACGGCTTTTATGCATTTGCAAGGATTCAAGCAATTTTTGCTGTGTTTTCCTGCAGGACTCCAGCAGGCATTTGACAGGGACTGGGAGGCAGGTCGCATCACCCCCAACGGCTATAAAAATGGCTCCGATGATGGTGTTTTGGCGTACAAGCTTCTGGTGCAGACGGGGCGCAGGGAAAAGCCCATCAATTTCAATCAGGTATGTCAGAATTCAAGCCAGTCACATCACAATCACATCTCACCAGACGATTAAACTGGAAAGTGTGGCAATATCCCCAATTACAACCCCTCACAAGCACTTTGAATGGTGCCCAGACGAGAAGAGCGCCACAGAAATGCAATCCATTTATTTTTCTGATATTTGACTCATACATTAGATTCGGTTTCAGATTTGACTTGAGAGGAATACTGCACGTTTGCGTGTGCATTTGTGCGCTTTGTAGCCTGTGACTCGGGCAGTAAGAACCACACCTGGCTCATAAACTAACTCTCGCTGTCTCTGTCTCGCTGTCTCTGTCTCGCTCTCTGTCTCTCTCACTCCTCACTCCCTGTCTGTCTTCATCGTCTCTCTCTCTGATGATTTTACCAAGCCCAGGAATTTAAAGCCCTCAGTGGGGCTACAGCCAGCCTCTGAAAAACCTATTAACTCTTCATTTAGACCATTTGTCCCATTTGCTACATCTGTGTGTGTGTTTGATATGAGGCTCACACATGCAGTACCTTGGCAGTAAGATGCCTCCCCTCAGCATTAGGGCAGTCAGTTGAACACCTTTTCATTGATTCCAGCTAAACTTCACAGTAATGTTAAGTTGAAGGCTAAAACATGGAGAAGCTCCTATAGTCTCCAATGCATCTAGTTAATAAAGGTATTGAAAATACAATGGATTACATTATATTACCTCAATTTTGCTACAGGATGCCGTAAATACCAAACAAGTCATGTCCTTTGAGAATAGTAGAATATTTGCAGATTTTACTCCTATTGTAGCTGAAATTGTGTGTTTTTGAAAAAGCCTACTTTATTTATCCCCCCTCAGTAAGAGCCTGACTTTGATTCATGCTGGTCAGGGAAAAGGATGGCAGTGGCAGCCTCTTTCCCTCGCTAGCAGGAAGCTCGATGTGCGGGCCCATGATATCACTTCCTGTGCCTGTGAGGGAAGCGTAAATCCCGTGCGGTGGAGCGGGGGTGGGGGGTCGCCCGCCATGCTGCCTGGGCTTCCCGTGACAGCTTGAAGACATACAGTTGTTGCATATCCCGCTGCAAAATTCAATCCAGATCCTCTGGAATCTGGCTCTCTCTTTTGACCCCACTTGCTTCACTACAGAGCTCGCTCTCTCTCTCCCTCTGCCCTCCGTGCTCCACTGCTGTGTCTTCTTTCAATAAGCAGAGCTGAAACACGTGGTTTCTTTGAGGCAGCTCAGTGTGTGTGCATGTGTATGTTTTGAGTGTGCTCTCTGCTTTTGTTTGTGCGTGTATGTGTGCATGTGTGTGTGTGCACACGCACTGAAAGCAGTAGCTGATTTTTGGGCCTCAAAATGAAGACCAGATATTTTCCAACCCTGGCAAATTGCAAAGCGAGATGTTTTATTTTGATATGCCACACTATGGATGTCTGCAGAGAGGTATGCTGACTTTGATCTGCGGTTACTCACTTTTCTCCCCATGCTGGGCGACCATTCGTTCCTTATGACTTTGCATGCGAGTCACACAGAAGCGATGTGTGTGTTTGTGGTTTGAAGTGAAGGCAACGGCAAGATAAAGCTTTGGAGGGTGAAGACAGAAGGAAATAAGAAGTTTTGAAGTGCTAAGGAGGATCATTTGGATGTTATCTACGGCTCTTTTCTTCTCAGGCCCCGGTTGGTCTGTGGCGCCGGGCATTCTGGGTACCCGTAGGGGTCAGGAGAAGCAAGTGTGAGCAACATTTGTACAGATGTTGTGTTATTTTTATAGCTCTACTCCATTTGCTGGGTGGCATTTCCTTCAGTGTTAACAACCAGGTTAACTGCACACAGACGCGCTCGGGGAGTCCAGCCAATTTTTTTTATTGTTAGGCTAACTCCAGCAATTTTTCTCTCCTCACCCCCCCATGACAAAAAGCCGTCCTTCTTTTTCCATCTACCAAGCCCCATGAGTCTAGCTTCGCCCCCCAAACTTTCCCCTGCTTCTGTGAAGGAGGGATTTATCGTTCCAAGAAGGGAGAATGGCAAGACATGGTGCACAGTAATGATTTTACCTCTCCAGAGGTAGCCATGCAATGCTGTGTTCCCCTGCGTCTACATGGGAGGGCCAAAGCTATGGCAGTAAGAAAGAGAACAAATGCTTCGGTCTCTTAACCTTCTAACCACGGTGATTAAAGCTAAAGTTATGACCGTTGGTGTGAGACAAAAAATAGATTTGTAATGATATTATGGTTACCATAGCTGCTCTGTATTAAAAACGTCATATTATCATCGCAAGCTTCAGTTTTATTTCACTCACAACGTGTAAGAGGACTTCACTCAGCAACTCTCTCAAAGGAAAAGTAACACGTGCTGCAAGGGCTCCTCCAGAAATTTATTCAGAGTGGTCAGGCCGCCGGACTCGAGGTAGGCCAGCCAATATCTACTATACATGGAGAGAGAAGCTGATTCAACATTTTCCATGTTTTAATGTGGCATGATAATTCTGGGAAGCTGTGATGAGAAGTACGGGAATTTTCAGAAAGGCGACCAGTGTTTTACTTGTTGATTTTTCTTGGTTGGAAAGAGAGAGGGAGTAATATTTGAGTCTTATTTTGAAAGCTGCTCCGTTCTCTTGCGCTCATGCATGTGTATAAATAAGCGTTTCTGTGGCCAGTTCACCTGTAGAATGTTTTGCTTCAACATGTCTTATTTCCACAATCACTTTTCCTATCCAATGTATACCAGACAGCTGCAATACAACTCAAGTGTTAAACCGTAATTGCGCACTCCACCATGTGCAAAATGTACCATGGCTGTTCCATTTTTTTAACGCTTTTGCTGATGTGCGAGTGCTGTGCTTTAGGAGAACACAATAGACTTCTTAAGTGTCATCATGAGCATGAATAGTGCTGTCATAAATCCATCTCCTTTGTGTTTTGCAGCTGACCCGTCAGAGACTTGTGGATGCAGATGGGATCATCAACCCCGGTGCTTTCTACATCTACCTAACTGCCTGGGTCAGCAACGATCCTGTGGCATACGCCGCCTCGCAGGCAAACATTCGCCCACACCCTCCCGAGTGGCTCCATGACCGGACTGATTCCATGCCCGAGACACGCCTCAGCAGTAAGTCAGCTTGCATGTTGAGTTCAAAAGATGCAGTGGAAAAATCCAGCACACGTATTTTTACTTTCACAAAAGGGTGAAAATTAAACTGATTCCAAGCCACAATAATAACGCAGTGAGCTCCAACAAATGAAGCATTGCGGTAACGTGGAATGTTGGAAGTTCATACCTGGTGCACGGTAGTTAAATTGCACTTAGTAAATGTTCATTGAATTTTACAGGGTAACAGCCGTGTGGCCTCCGCTTTGCTCTGCTTCCAGGAGCAGCTGCTGCTCCATGTGAGCAGTGTTTACCTCTTGCGGTTTGAGTTATTGCTCCTTTTCTCCCTCGTAGCCATAAGTGAGGTTGTAGACTTAACTGTACCACTGTGGTGTTTCTGCATTTGTTCTTGTGTACGAGCTCAGGTTGCAAGGTTGTGAAACAAGACATGGCTCATTGTGGCTCTTCTACTGGTGCCTGTGGTGGATGCTTTAATCTTTGCTACCTTGGGGCCCTCGCATTACACACACACACACACACACACACATTTATTATTAAAAGTCAGTGACCCCCAACACAACACACACCCTGTTCTCATTTCCCTACCACACACCCAGACTGTAGCCCACATTAAAAAAAAAAGTACACACATGTTGTTGTTTGATTCGAGCCTGTGATTTGGTACCACTCAGGAAGTGCTCTGTGGGGGATGAAAATGATTGGATAACAAAGAGAAACTCGGTTTGAGTGGGGAGCACAATTGGATAACAAGCAGGAAGTCCTTTACAGGGGATAATATGATTGGATAAGCAGCGTGAAGTGCTTGGCTGTGTGGGAGCCCCCTGGAGCACATCTATGTTGGCTGGAAGCCAGCTGGTACCCTGATGGAAATTTATAGTTGAGATTATAATGGACAAAACCATGTTAGCAAGTGCTGCTCTCTGACCCTGCAGACACTGTGGAACACACACACACACAGCAGTGAATCTACGCTATTTTCAAACGGTAGCAAATATGACTTCACAGCAGTGTGACGGGCAGGTATGTGTGCCTTTGCATTTTATGCTTTATGTGCGGTGCTAAGTTTAGGGTGTGGTAATGGTGGTGATTTTGACATTGTAATTACCATGAATCAATGTTACCTCTGACACTCTGCTGTGTCTGGAACTGATAGGCCCTCATTAGCCAGCCCGGGCCACAGACTGGCTAGGTTTGAGTCAATGGGGCTCTGTTTCATACAACTCCACCCACCTAGCTAGCTCCCAACACACACAGACGCACGCACACACACAGACGCAGATGTACTCTTGGTTGGGTTTCGGTTGAGTTAGGGAGGGACAGCCTTGATATTGGTGGCTTGGCTGGATAGCATGAAATTATTTCCACAGATGGGCTGAATAATCAGGACTTGAAACGTAGCGCTAGTTGCAATAATATCTGCAGTATCATGAAATATTCTCTCTGCTGCTGATTTTTCCAATTCATTCCTTAATATTCTTGGTCCATCTCCCTCCAAAGCTGTAGCATCTGTTCCTCAGACAAGAGATCCTTGTCAGTTGGTCAAACACGAGGCCTGTTGCTGAAGAGATATTGTTGATTTTGTAGAACCAAGGCTAATGGTTGTGTCATCTCGTGCAAAAGAGTATGTTCTGCTGCTGTCTTTTCTCTCACCGCCCTGTGTCTCTCTTCACCCAGTCCCAGCTGCTGAGCCCATTGAATACGCACAGTTTCCCTTCTACCTCAACGGCCTCCGGGAGACGCCCCAGTTTGTGGAGTCCATCGAGAGCGTACGGGCTATCTGCAGCAACTACAGCCGCCAAGGCCTGCCGTCCTACCCCAACGGCTACCCTTTTCTCTTCTGGGAACAGTATGTTAGTCTGCGCCACTGGCTCCTGCTGTCCATCAGCGTTGTGCTTGCCTGCACCTTTCTGGTCTGCGCCCTCTTCCTGCTCAATCCATGGACTGCCGGCATCATAGTGAGTGTTGGAGACAACTGAGCTGCCCGCTTATATTTGGTTATGGCCCGTCAAACAGATATACAGCATACACATAACAAATACAGTACCCATGAAGGCCATCTATCTGATTTGATAGAATCCTCATTACACTATTAGCTTCCAAGTGAGGGAACACTTACACGTGTTCCCTCATTCATAAACAAAAAAAATTTGTGTGAAATCTGGGTGATACGTTCACTTGTCATCTAATGGTATGAAAAATGGTGTCTTTTTTTATTTCTTTTATTTCTCTCTTTCCTGCATTTCCTGTCTTTCTGTGTGGTCCTGGAGACATCACTGAGAAAACTGAATGTAAAAAGGGGGCTGCTGTGTGTTATTGTAGCCCCAGTGTTTATCTTGCGCTGTTTTGTCAGGGTCTGTCTGTTTAGTCTAGTCGTACACTCCTAGACACCAATGCTGAAATTAATGAGGAGAGAGCATGACGTTGCTCAGGGAACTTGCTCCTACTCTAAACCTATAAAAAAGATTTTATTTCTATCCTCCAAACACCTCCTCTTGGCCTCTTCTCACAAGAAGAGTTTCCAAGGTTTCGTGAAAACACGCGTTCATATGCACACTGTCAAGAGCGCAAGCATACACTTGCACATATATTCATGTGTAAACACACAGGTACATAATTCACACAGACACGCATACACACAGGTCTCTGCTTTTTCTCTCCAGTGAGTTGTATTTTATGATAGGCAGTGACCAGGCCAGCCGAGCCCTTAAACAGAGGGGGGGGGGCTTATGTTCATCCTTCAGGGTTCACGAGCAAGATCAAAAGACAAGTTATGGAGAGGCGTCAAGTTTAACCATTTGCACAGTCCAGACCAGACCACCGTCAACCTTACACCATGACACACACACACACACTTACACACAACCTGAAGCACCAACCCTCTTAGCTATTTGCCCTGGAACGCACTTAAAACCTACAGAGGCCCTGTTTAAGCCTTCTTATATTCCGATACAGAGTGTGCCTTGATCCACTTGACTGAGACTGCACACAAAGAGAACTAAACAAAATTGTCAGTGGTATCACTATTTTTTGGATGTTTATTGTACCATATGCTCTGATAATCCTGCTGGGTGGTTCTTCAAAATAATTTGTATGCACACCGTGCTCACAGTTTGAGTGATGGGATCCACATCCTTTCCCTGTACACCCAGACACTCACAGGGTCTAAGCAATTTTCAAAGTAACAAATATCTCCTCATAGCAGTGTGAAATGGAGTTATGTGTGTTTATGTCTCACACACACACACATACACACATTCACAGCTCCTTACCCTGCCCACTTCGGCCCTCTTCAAAGGATTTGGGCCCCAAGTAACCTGACACCTGTCAGCTGATAATGGCATTTACTCCCAGCTCCTGTCCCCCTCTTTAGAAGCCTAGCATACACACACATTCACACAGTATTGCTCCTGCTTGAATTGTTTCTATTTCAGAGCAGTGACTATCATATCCTCCTGCTTGTGCATAAGAAATGCTCCATTCAAACTAATACAGGTCAATGTGTACAAGCGAACATCACACTCACTACTATTTTCTTCTGTAAAAAACTGAAATCGATTTGCCTGTGCATAAATAATTATCTAATTATTCTACTCTAGTCTTGTGTTTGATTACATGCTTGCTGAACTCTTCTTGTTCTGTAGGTGTTGGTCCTCTCTCTCATGACCGTGGAGCTGTTTGGCTTCATGGGGCTGATGGGAATCAAACTCAGCGCTGTCCCTGTGGTCATTCTCATCGCCTCCGTGGGAATTGGGGTTGAGTTTACAGTTCATGTGGCCCTGGTAAGTTCATATTTATTGACTTGAAACATTAAAAAAAATCCAGTTTTCAATGTTTAGAACTGGATATAGTCAACCCATGATGTCAGATCACAACAATGATGACACACCGGTGAAACCTCTGTGACCAACATGTCCTCAAAGTGTCAATAATGACAGAGCAGAGCATATTTTTTGATTTTCGTAACCACTCCAAGAATGAGATAGATTGTGTGTGTGTTTTTGGTGTTTGTCACAGGCATTCCTGACAGCCATAGGGGATCGTCACAAGCGGGCAGTGCTGGCTCTGGAGCACATGTTTGCGCCGGTGCTTGATGGGGCTTTTTCTACCTTACTCGGCGTTCTAATGCTCGCAGGCTCGGAGTTTGACTTCATCGTCAGGTGCGTACGAAACCAAACTTAATAAGACATAAATGCTGCTATTTGTTCAGCTGGAAATATGGTCATATGTTCATACAGTGGTTATGGTGTGGCGTCTCTGTGGTGTCAGCAGACCATTGAGACCATGCCTGAGCCTGCAGGTCACACAGGAATCTACCTGAGACACCACTCATGCATGAAAGCCGCTTTCTTCCCCCATTCCTCCCCCCCAGCTCTTTCTCCCCTTCCACCCCCATCTCCCTCTCTGTAAACCTCATCCCTTTTCTAAGTGACATGCCTGGTTTTGAGGGGGGGCTTGCTCTTCCTCTAACTTCATACACAAGGTCTGTGTCTCCACCCCACATCCCTTTTATCCTCCTCTTTCCCTGCTCGTATCTTTCATGCCTGACATTTTAGGGGAGACCAGGGGAACGATGGAGAGTTGAAGGTCAGAAGAAGGAGGGGGTAGATGCAGAAGCAGGTGGAGGGGGGCAGGGTCCTCTGGCTTTTGTAATCTCTTTCAGCTAGTTTAACTGGCCTCACTAGACATTTATAAGCATGGGAAGGAGTAATGGGGTGGGGGCAAGAGGGCAGTTGGTGGAGAGACAGGAGAAGTGGAAATGAAAACCGACACACTGCGGGGGGTTCTGTATCAGTAGCTCTTTTTGTTTACATGTAAGTGAGTGGGCGCGTGCACTTGTGAGTATCAGTCAGAATATCAGCAACTGACTTCATACACACACTTGCAGGCATACACTGTACGCAGGGCTAGAGTATATTAAGAAAATTTTCCAGTGAGCTAAGTGAATAATTTCATGTCTCTTATGGTCTTATGTGGTTACATCTGAGAATGTCCTCGCCAAATGAGGTAACCGTATAATTTGGTTGACCTGGCCCTTTAAGAAATTGAAGCCACTTAAGTGCATGTGATGTGGAAACACAGAAAAGAATCACACAAGCATACACACACACACAAACACACACGCAGTCTTTCTCATATGCATACACCAACCTGCTCCCTGACCTTGTAATCATGAGGGTCATAGATGGCGTGCCTGCCAGTGTGAGCACACACAGATCCACACACACACACACACACACACACACACACACACACAGACACATACAAACTGACACACACAAACACTGGGAGGCTTATAGACCTTCTCTCCTCACCTCCAGTGGTGTGCTCTGGTTTCTGGCTCAGTCCCGGGCCTCCATTTAAAGGTTCTGCTGTTGTCTGAGCAAACAAAGCAGCGCCCCAAGACGGCGCAATAACAACAGGGCCGGCTCGTATTTTTCTGCTTGCACCGAAAGAAATGTTTCTCTGACTTATCCTGTCAGCCCTGTGAATGTTTTCACTCTAAACAGCCCGGCAGTGCACTCAGCATGGTATGCATTTGGACATATGTATGTGTGCACATGTATGTGACGTGGCCTTAATTCTGTCTTCAGTGTGTGTATCTGTAGGGATTGGCTATGCTAGAAATTTCAGATGATGGCAGATGAATATCATCACATGTACATAAATATGCAGTATATCTGTATGACACGTGTATGTGGCTTAGATGTCACCAAAAAACCAGTGTAGGATCAAAGCATACATACTCTCAGCGTAGCCCTTCACTACCATTACACCGTACACAATTCTGTCTCAAAGTCGCAGCAGTGAATCGGCACCACACGCACTCTGATTAAAATTAGCTGTGGCTTCTGGAGCATCACTACAAACTCTCAAAGGGGAAGGGTGGAGTTGAGGGTTAAATCAGGGACCATACACGAGTGAAGAACCCCTAACCTCGAGAGATGTGAAAATCTTGTGCGAGCTTTACCCTAATTGCTCTTCTGAGATCCGGTCCTGGCCTCGTCTCTGCGTTGTCTTCGTCCGTGGTACTTATTGAGAATAAACAGAATGAGCAAGAGATACTTACACCAGACCTGCACGAATCACCCCATCCTTCAGATACAAACAACACTGTGACAATTCAGGTGAAGCGGTTCATCAGTTTGTCCTGATAACTTGAGTTACCCTCTTCCTCTAGCCCTCCTTAATTAGGGGGAGCGGAATGGTGAGAGCGAGAGAAAAAGGGAGGGAAAGACAGAGACAGAGATTTAGAGTGCAGATTGGGGAGGCCTACCTGATACATTGGAGATTTAATTAGATGGAGGGGATTGTGGAGTGGCCCGGGAATTTCACAGGGGCTTAGCTGGAAAAGAAGGGAAAGAAAAGAAAGACAGAGAGGAGAGAAAAAGAAATAAAAGAGAGGGAGAGAGGCCAGAGGGGTGGCGCTCTGAGGGTCCTCTTCTCTTCCTCCTATACTAAATTGTTTAAATTCTATACCCTTCACTTCATTTGTTTGCTTCTCCCTCTCTCTCTTTTTTTTTTAAGCCAGAGAGGAGAGGCCCCTGTCCGCTTGTGCTCCCCCTTCACCCTCCTCTCCGCTCTTCCCCCCTTTTCCCCCGCCAAAGCACCCCTCCCCTGCATTCCTCAATGCTTTGTTTTCTCCATGTTTGCTTATACACCACACACCCAAGAGAGGGAGCGAGTACCCTTGCCCACTCGCCCCCC
>OMNV01008320.1:25254-36090 GCA_900303265.1 Brotula barbata | reverse complement strand
CATTTTTTGGGTCTTTTTTGTGCTTTACCATACAGACCGTCAGCCGTATGCCTAAAACTTACTGATCAGTACCAGCTGGGTGACGTTTAAACACAGGTGGATGGATGAACGGGGGACAATCCCATTGTTATCACTGACCGCGTTATATTGTTCGTGACCGTGAGACTCTTGTTGTACTTCCGTTTCCCCTTACCTTGCCCTGATTTGCACATCCTGTTTGGCCACATGTCTCTTAAACCCCAGTGAGCTGCGGACACGCTTTCCATCATCACAAGCATTCTTATACTAACGTGGATCAACAGATGGCGCAGACAGACCAGTCAAGCATCTGGTGTGATTGCAGGATGTTCGTCGGGCTGCAGTGAGCAGTTTTTCCTCGCACGATGTAATGCAAGCGTACCTACAGTATATGATTGTTGTTGCCCAGAGGAAGGGAATGTGGGCGATGGATCACTTCGTTGCTATTTCTAGCTGCTAGCTAAATTAGATTTGACCATAGTGCTTCTTGCAAAAATCTTGGCTGAAGTATATTGAATTGGAACACATTTAATACAAATTCTTGGGGCAAAGCTGATTTTCTTTTTCTTTTTTTTTTTTTTTAGTTAGTTAGTTTTATTAGTTATCCACTTAGTTATTCCCTGAACTGTCTTTTCTCTATTTCTGTCTTATTCATCATGCTAAGGTATGCATATGAATATGAGCAATGTCCAGGAACTTTTAACAAATGGAAACTATTGTTTATATAGTCCACCGTGTGCAGCCAAAAGCAGCTCAGTGACCAGAAGGCAAAGAAAGGAGTCTCCAGTGTATGATGTCACACGTGTGCACGTTTTCTGCTTATTCCATCTCCGTTTAATGCTGCGTGAAAATCAGGCCACCATACAGACCATTCAAGCAACAAATATTAATTCTGCTCTTTATGCCTGTACTTCAGTTGTAGTTGGATCGTGTCTTTAAAAAAATATGGGAACCTACGATAGTAGAATTGTCGGATGCGAACGGGATACGACAGATGATTACTGACTATGAAAAGATGTGTGAAATACATAAACAGTGCTGTAGGCCTAATGAGTCCCTTGTGTCCATTCATGCGTAAAAACGACAAAGAATTTCTCTGTTACAGCAGCACCTGTATACAAACACGGGAGACATTTTACAAAGACCTCCTCCTTGAGATATGGGCCACCTACAAAATGTAAAATATGTGGGAGAGCTACACACCAGAAGTTTCCCTGACTGTCCTGCTAGGATTGAGCCGGGTTGCCATGGAGCACCAGGCAGGCTCTGTGACCATTGTAGAAGATGAGGAGGAGGAGAAGGAGGAGGAGGAAAAGAAGGGAGAACAGAACGTAGGCTAGCAAATGGAACTCGAGGCATAATGGTGCCAGAGACTCTGATTCAGTTTAACTCTTTACTCCCCAGCACGTAGTCTAGTGAAGAAAAAAACTGGAATGCATAGTACGTCTGTGATTAAGTGGGTAAACAATGATGGGAATATTTAAAAAGGATGATATTATATCTATTCCGACATGCATCAGCAAAGCTGTATTTGTGTAGCCGTCAAAAGCTAATATTAGGTAGTGTTCTTCCGATCCAGGGAACACACGGTGAGAACCATTGCCAAGTTTGCAGTACTGTCACCGCTCCCCGTGGGAATCTTGATTGATTGCTCTTTTATTGATCTTTGTCTTTGTTTGTCCATTTCCACTCCTTTTTCTCTCAGACCGGTCATGCCCTTCTGTGCTTTCCGTCTTTGCTTTTTCACCTCACTTTGTGGTATTTCAGACGTTAACGTTTCAGATCTCTAATCCCTTTGATTACCTCCTGTCAAATCAGCTCTGCAGCCAAATTATAAAGCTCATTCCAGGTTATCTCATCTTACGTTCTCGTGTTGCGTTGTACTCCCAACTGCACACGTTCTGACGTCTTCGAATGTTTTGCCTTTGTGTATACAGACAAGCTCTACATGGGACCCGGTCAGCTGTACCACGATCTACAGAACCTGATCCACGACCTTAGCCTGGTCAACCAGATCTCCAGCATGATCGGCAGCCTCAAAGGCAACTACCAGGTGCGGTATGAACTGCGCTAAACACACGCACTGAGAACTTCTGCAGTCAGTGAAGTTAAAGCAATAGAGTTAAAAACAATTTAATTTTTAACAAATGCACAAATTGTGTCTCTAACCCTTTACACTGGTAAATGAACTTATAATTGATATTCCGCATCTTTGTATACTTGAAGCATTTCGCTTAATCTCCCTTGTTTATGAAGATACTTGTTTTTACCTTATTACATTTTTTCACGAATTCCAGTGTTTATATGAACACGTGGTATATTCAAAAATTGCAAGCTGAGCAAAAGGGGGATACAAACAAGTCTCCAACATACCTCCTGATTTTTTTTTAAAACACTCGTGCGAAGGTTCTCAAATTTCTACAAAAACCATGCATTCTTGCAGTCAGCATTCATTCCAGCCTTGGAATGTGCCAACATGGGCAATTTGTCTCAGGGTGTCTAGAAGTCCCCCAAAATCTGACTCGGACCATTGAAGCTGTCTTATTGACCTGTGACCACAACCCCCCCCACACACAGGCCCGTCTGTGCTGCTGGGATGGAAGTGTAATTTGCAGAGCACAGTGCGAGCGTGTGAGGCTATACGTGCTGTGCTGGTAGTTCTGTCAGGAGGAGGAGTGGGAAGCAGAGACTAACACAGAGACGTGTGTCTGAAGAGGGACAGAATGATGGAGAGACGGAAAGGGAAGAAAACCTGGCACATTCTAGTATTTCCTCCCCAGACACTAAATTTTAAATGCCTAATTGATTAAAGCCATTCAGAATCAACTGATGTTTGCTGAAAGAGGAAGAAAATGGAACTTTGTATTTACGTCAATTTACATAATGCACCGTATAATTTGTATACACATTGATGACTATTTTAGGCTGTCGCCTCAGTTGTGAACCCGTGG
Organism: Brotula barbata; assembly: GCA_900303265.1. Lineage (NCBI taxonomy): Eukaryota > Metazoa > Chordata > Actinopteri > Ophidiiformes > Ophidiidae > Brotula > Brotula barbata. The sequence continues at coordinate 33,121 of OMNV01008320.1, read as the reverse complement.
ATATTGTCAGTGCTAGAATTTCTCACAATAAAGGCCACCTTTCTTTTACACGCTGTTGTTTCCTCTTGCGAGGAAGTCGTTGGTAATTGCACCATATAGAATGAATCATTCCTCGTTCCTGAAGCTGTAAAACAAAATCCATTTATGTTGTCAAGAACATTTCCAGCCAATATTGGTACAAAATACAATGCAGCGAGGAGGATAACAGGAACTTCAGCTTTATTACAGCTTTATTGGTAGGTGGATTGTTTTTCTTTCTCTCCTTTTATTGTACCGCATCCATCTTTTGCCTCCAGAATGTAAACCCTACAGTGGCCCAGGACTGGGTGTCAGGCCTCCAGCGGCTCATCCTAAAGAAGGAGGAGGAGATCAGGGCAGCTGACCGCTGTAGAATCCAACTCCAGCTGCCCGGCAAACAGGACAAGTATGTTTCTTACACATTTCTACACACTCTCACGAGCACACTTTATCTCTCATTGGTCTCATGCAACCCTGTGACCCTCAACCCCGTCCAATAAAAACAGTTTAACGAGCCCCACCCGTGTCCTTTACCCCGCACTGTTGTCTTTGTCAAAGGTTACTACCCTTTATACCCTTTAAATCTACTTTCTTCTCTTACTGTAGCCTCCCCTGATGTCTGTTTCCCTAGCAGCGAGGAGTTCAGCACATTTGGATAAACTCGTTTTTCCACCAGCTCTAATCTGAGGCATGAATCACGTGGAAGAAAATAAACACTCCCCCTCTGTTTCATATGCATTAGTGTTTCCTTACCAAAAGATAGACAGTGCAGCTGTTGCTCTCTTTATTAGTATTGCTATAGTTTTGCACGTGGTCTCCCAAGGGTGCACTTGCTTCTTCTCTCTCTCTCTCTCTCTCTCTCTCACTCTGCCTCTCTCTCTCTCCGTGACTTCATACTTCACCCCTGCTGTACATAGCTGGTCAGATTATCCACGAGTATGTTTGGAAACACAGCTGTCTCTCTTATGCCGACCCTGATCCCTCCATCACAATATACAACGTGTCTCGGTGTGGGCCCCATCAGCCTCTCTCTCTCTCTCGCTCTCCCTCGCACACGCCGACACAAGCTCAGCGTCTTGCCTATATGTGCTGCTGCAAGCAGTGATAATTGTCATTGACTTCCATTAAATCTCTGTCAAAGCGTCAGCAGTGAATAGAGAGACTTGCGTGTCTCCTCAGCGCCCTCGCAGATATATTTTCATTTCACTGATTATCATCTGATAAGACGCTAATCAGTTGACTGACATGGAGTGAAAAACATTCAAACGTGGCTGCTTGGATGAGTGTTATTGATATTAATTCAATCAGTGCGGCTGCTCTCACAGATCGTGGCTGAGTTGATGTGAACATGTTCATTAACCATTTAAAACGTATGTCTATATGTTTTTATATATGTCATATATATTATGATTTAATTATTTTTTCTGTTTTACCTTCTCGTCGTCGTTGTTTTTGTATCGTTCCCTCTATCGACAGGTCGGGTAAACCCACGTACTTCAGTGCAGTGTTCAACACGTTCAGCCCGGCGATCAAACAGTCGTGGATCAGTAATTTGCAGATGGCCAAGCTGGCTCTAGGTACACAACTCAGACCACCAGTTTCTTATTTTCTCATTTTTACTGTCAGTGCAAGCATGTTGCTATTGTATCAGAATTGTTGTTCAGATATGAAATTAGTAAATACTAATAAGTTTAAATAGCCTTTACCAAATATGTTGCTAAACAGTGTGGTCTACAAACAGTCAATTCCATGAACTGTGGAATTTTTGTTGCCTCTACCAAGGCATGTACGTATGATAAATATATGATATTTGTGATATCTTTTACCTCACGTTTTTTGTTTTATCATCGGAACTTTGGTGTTATAATTGGTGTTTTTCAAAGGCGGCCGAAAGACCGATGATGCATATTTTTGTACGTTTGTGTATCAGAGGAAGACAATTTGCAGGGCTGGTTCTTTGCGGAGGACGACGGGAATCAGATCAAGAAGCAGAAACATCCTCTTTTGCTTCGACAAATGCCTGTGGTCATGTCAAAACTGCAGGAGTTCAAGGTGAGACCTACAGGAGTTCTTTCGTCTCCACGGTCCTCGATCCGCACAGCTCAGTTGCGTCACCGCAGTCTGTATTCACTGAAGATCAAATTCAAACCTGTTTATTTTTAGAGTTTAGGACGTTGTTGGACATTTAGTACGAATGATCTTTCGAGTCTGGATGTGCTCTTGATTTGGGCTAAAACGGTGCAGCTGCTAATCAGGCCTCAGAGCCTGAGTTCAACCAGTGTGATATATACAGTAGAAACCAGAGTCACATGTCCGCATGTGTAGCCATGCAGTTCAGGCCGGTCAGCTCAGTTGGTTAGAATGTGGTACGTCCTTCACTTTCAGTCATTCGGCTTAAAATGTGATGCGGTTTTGTTGAAGCGATCTTGTCAAACACTGAAAAAAAGTCAACTGTCACCTCAGTATTTGTCAAGTGCTCCTCTGCAACTGTTCATAACCTGCGGTCAAAGAACACAGCGGTTCATTACAGCAGTTTGTTTATCTTACTATTTAGAAAGTGTCAGCTCGTTTTATTTACTCTTGTCTCTTCCTAAATAACAATAATATGAAGAGCCATCCGAGCTATCTGTATTGTGCCTTCGTGACCCTCCCTTCCTCACTCTTGTCCTGGCAGGTGGAGTGTGCTGTTCACAACCCAGAGCCCCATATCAACACAGAGAGCACGGCAGACACCCCGGTCATGGGCCACGGCTGTGTCTGGGTATGAAATATCTGATTTGTGGTATTCTGCCTTTTTTTGATTTATTGCGCTTGATAATTAATCTTAAGTGCGTCAAGTGCTGCTGTCAAGAGGTTGTTGACAAAGGTCATGGAACAGCTCGCCTTCTGGAGTCTTGACAGCTTAACCGCGCTTCTGTCAGAGACTCTTGACTCTTTGGTTGTTTTGATGAAATGTAAACCGTTAGCTGCGGCGTAAAGCTCCCAGATGGCGAGCTGCGGCTGTGCGTTTATTATAATGTCTCAATTCTCCTCGCGTACGACAATCCGGGTTTAAAAGCTATTGCTTGATTGTTTAAAGCTTTGTCAAAATAAACAACGAACGTCATAATCACGGTAATCACCGCTGACAGTGTTTTTTGAACTCGGAGGAAACCGTTAAATATATAGACAGCACTCCAGCTGCTTGTTTTAACGGTGAGTTCATATATACAGTCAAAACGCGACACGATTTAAGCAATTGGACTTTAGCGAACCTCTCAGGGCTCCGATGTAGGCACGCTTGGAAATGTTCTGCCTTTGAATCGGCTTATTCTTATTCTAAATTTTACCAGGACAAAATATATTTACGAGAGTGTAACAAGAGACAATTTATAAGATGTCTGTAAAAGTCAAACCGTCTCTGTCTTTACGTTGTGATTTCAGGTTGCGAGCTGCACCAACCAGATGGGTCAGATAGCCATTGTGGCCATGCAGAACTCCAGTCCCAAGGTCACAGAGTGTTTCAACGTGGAGTCTCGAATCCTCTGCATGGCCTACGTCCCCGGCGAGCAACCGCAGGAGAACAGCGAGACGACCGGCGATAACAACCACACCCCGCCGGGAAAGGCCGCTGACACGCCCACCGTCTGCCTGGGCATGGAGGAGGGCAGGTATGGGCGGTTGTGCACAATATACACAACATTAGACGCACAGAAGATTTTTTTTACCTCAAACGGTTGTTGCCCATTTATCAAATGTACCAAATAGAGAAGACAAAAAATTTATTAATTTAATTTAATTAATTTATAGAGGAGTTGATCAATAAAAACTCGTAAAATCCATTAAAATGAAGGTCACTTTTTGAAGTAATTTCCTTTTTAAATTCTCTTGATTCTGTTACCCAGAATGCGTCCAGATATATTTGGGATCTTTTGAAACTTTGGGCTTTTCACTAGAATTTAAAATAGAACAGTATGAAGACGGATCCACTGGTGTTTACCTCAGAGTCGAAAAGGTTAATCTTTTTCGATGGCACCGGTTCACAACCTACGAATCCAGTCTTGTGGGAAAAGATACTCATCCAATATCACTAACCTCAATAGACCACAATGCAGTGCAGCATCCATTAGGCTGTTATCTGATGGGTTTCGGATGATGTTTTAGTTCTCCACTAGAAGGAGGGGAAAGAACTTGAACATGACAAAGCAGCTTTGGGGAAAGGGAACATGGCAGAAAATCCATTTTCAGCCCAAAGTAGCTTCCAAATGCTTCGAATATCACAGAATAGCAAAGGAGAAGTTGCAGTAGCTCATGAAATATTTCAGAGCAGATTTTATATAAGCTTAGTTATGTTTAGCAAAAAAATATACTGTACTTTTGGCTTTTGCTTTTTCCGCTGTTGAACAATATTTGATTCAATTGACAGACAATTCACAAACCGTGACAATTATTCTCAAATGAGGCAACTGAAGAGCACACGGGACAAGTTGGACTAATAACATACTTACTTAACTTAAGAGTAATGTCTTTATGAAACCCGTTGCTGTTTATTTGGAAGCCTGTATATCTGACACAACGACAGAATTAGATTTAGATATTTGAATCTTAAAACAGGAACAGATGTGGTAGAACAACCACAGTCGGAAGAAATATCACATTTTAAGACAACTACACCAGAAAGAAACACAAAAGAATCCAGCACTTTGCTGCTAATTTTCTCTTTTGCTTTGTTTAGTATCATAGTTTACAAGAGCAGCCAACGGTCCAAGAAGGTCCGCCTGCAGCATTTCTTCACCCCAGACAAGTCCACCGTCACCAGCCTGGTCTACAAGAAGCGCTGCCTCTACGTCGGCCTGGTCAGCGGCTCTGTGGCGATCTACTCCAGATCACAAGGTGAGCGTCAGAGAGGAGTTAAGAATCCCACCTTCGTCGTGTTTGTTGATACTCTTAAAGAGCTATAATTATGGCAGTGACGAGGTTCCGTCGCCGCCGCGCAGAACAGACATCCACCTTTTGAGATTCTACGTACGAAACAGTTTAGTTAAATATTTTGTCTCCGTGAGCGGTGACCTTTGGTGAGCAGCAATTTGCCACGTAGATGAATGAATGCTCTGTTGCCGCGCAGATCTGGTGACATTTTAATGCCGAGGAAGGCGAGGCGAGAAAGGTGATGTGGGCTGCTTTGAGGAAAAGGGAGATTTTTAGAATAACGTTGTTGTGCTCTGAGGAAAGGAGGTTCAGATGTTGGGAGAAATCAAAGCCCCGGCACGATTTTCGACATTCAAATTATCTGGTGTGAAGTATTTCCTCGTCTTGAGAAGCTGATAGTAAAGTATAACTTCACCTGAGCCTCCTCATTCTTCATTTTGACACACAGCCGGACAGATTGCTCTCTGGTGTTTGCTTATTATACCCACAATTCCCACTTTTCTCTCGAACTATTTCTCCACATTGAAACACGTCAACTCCCAAATAGTCATTGCTAAATGTTGGTCTGTGGCCCGTCTAGTAAAGTGGCCTGATATTGTGTTGCCCGCCGCCCTTTGTTTCAAGTTGAATACATCATTCGAACCACAATAGAACCATCATTTCTCGGGAGTCGACACCGAATAAACGGCGTTGCGTCATGTGGAAAGTTTGGAGATTTTTGTTGGTTTTATCAATCCGACTGCAGCAATTGGAGCTGATGTTTCCGTTAGCCCAGTTGTCTAGGAGAAGTCAATCGGTTAGCGTTGACCTATTTAACGTCCTCCCTCCCAGACGACTGCAGCTGCATCAGAGGAGAGAATGTGGGCTACAGTCTTCCTATTGTCTAGTTCACATTTGTTTCATTCTTACTGGCTTCCAAAGCCACGCAAACAGAGGACCTCACTGTCCGTCTGTCTCTTTCTCTCTTTGTCTGATTTATTTATTTTGGTCTCTCTGAGTTTTATCGTAATGTGGGTAAAGTAAATATTTCATGAACACGCGTGGAGAGAATCCTCCTAATTCTTGGTTGTGGATTCTAAGTACGGATATGACAAACCTGCGATTGCACCGTTGGTTGAAGTTTGTTTTATTCATCTCGGTCACCCATTCTTTATTCTACCAAAGTAACTTCACATAGCCAAGATACAACCTTAAATTGGGTGTGTGTGTGTGTATGTCATGTTTGTGAAAATGAGAGAGGCACGGACAGAACATGACTGACTCTGGCCTGGGGGGGAAAACACAAGAAACATTCTTGCTCTCCCATGTTACCTTTTGCCCCGGAGACACATACGTAACCTTCCAGGAATGTTTGTTCCACCTTTATTACACGAACACGACTACGCTTTTTACCTTTTCTTTCCTTTTTTTTTTGCATTACACGCAACGTACTGTATGTCAGCGTTTGTCCCTGATGAAATCGATGTTCCAGCAGTTTAAGGAGCTTCCTTTCCTGATTTATAAATGATATTGATTCTCTGCGCCATCGATGCTAAACCGGTTGCTCTTCTCGCACGGTTTTCTAGTCCAATTCTTCCCCGCATTCCTAATTTTTATGCTGGAAATTGAGTGTATGTTATCTCAAAGTGCTGCAGATTGTCTCAGACCGTGAGTAATGGAGTGAATAATGATTTTACTCGTGCATTGTCAGCCCAAATAATCCAGCCAATGTCAGCTTGTACCATCTTTGACAGTCAGACCTGGTTAGCGTTTACACGGTCATTTTTGGGGTCTGATTTACGGTCTTGTCATGTGTCCAGTGACTGGGTTTCCCTCGGCTCTGTGTCCCCCTTCACGTTCCGATCGTTTCCGTGTGTTCTGTTAGCCTGTTGTTGGATGTGGGAGCTCCCACGGCCGCATCAGCCCTGATCACCAGGAGCAACGAATTTTGAAGAGCTTTTGAAACATGGTGGCACTCCGTTCCCTGTAACAGCGTTGACTTATCAGAGCTCAGCTGTTCGAGTCTCGGGGAGGTCCGCCGCTCAGCTGCGCGCTGCGGCGTGAGTCAAACCGCGTCGGGGAGAAGTGCAGCGCGCGTGGGAGGGGGAGGGGAGGGGAGCCGGCGTGGGAGAGAAAATGTGACAAACGGGGGCGAGCGAGGGAGAGAGCACGTCAGGATGGCCGAGCGGTCTAAGGCGCTGCGTTCAGGTCGCAGTCTCCCCTGGAGGCGTGGGTTCGAATCCCACTTCTGACAGCAATCTTTTGCCCACTTCGATGGGATACGTTTTCGACAAGGACCAAGCTAGATCTACTTTCACTGACATATTTATTGCGCCGTTTACCTCTTTTCTGTCGTAATATTTGGACTTGTTTTGTTTTGTTGATTGCCTTACATTTCCACTTTTATTGTTCCAGATGAAATTCTTTTGATTTATTTTGTAATTAGTGGTTTTTTTCAGTGTAACTTTTTTACCTTTATTAATTTATTTGATATCTATTTTAATTATTTTTGGGGTGGGGGGTCACCAGTGGGTATGTGGCCCCAGGCTCCAAGCGGCCCTGATCGGAGTACTCCTGCTATAAGTTTTTGAAGTAGATCCATAATTTACATTGTGATCGGGCGGATAAGAGTCACTTTGCAGCAAATTTGCAGCGTTTCAAAGCGTTTTTTGCTGAGTCTGCTTCTGTTATCTCCACCCTGTGAGCCTCAGATGACCCGAGCCTCACTCAGCCACGCTTGTTATTTCCTTTTTGAGCGACTGCGAGAGATGAAGAAAGAGGAAGTCAATGGTTCGGCAGAGGTCACGCGTCACTGTCACACAGTCGGAACATAAAACACCTCCCTTGATCGTCCCATTATGCCAGCCCGCGTTATGCGAGTAGTTTCTCCTGCCGAGACTGAGCGCCGTACGTAATTGGCTTTGTTGCGGTGTCATTAAATGAAGACGGCACGATTGTCTTG
>OMNV01008320.1:0-11778 GCA_900303265.1 Brotula barbata | reverse complement strand
GAACGAGGAGCGGATCGACGCGGAGGATCCTCGGTGAACGAGCCGCCAACGATCCGGAGGAGCGCGGATCACCGAATCTTACGTAACGCAGGTAGGTCCGAACGAACAAAGCGCAAAGTACCGGGAACCGCCGCGGTCCGCGCACACCGGAACCCCGAGAACGGAGGACGGCTCCGCTCCGAGGGACTCGAACCTCCGCTCGCCCGCGTCCCTCTTTAACGCTTTCCTCCGCGTCGGTGAACGTCTGAAGCGCGTTAATGACGCCAATTCGGTCCAAACGTCATTCTGTCTTCATATTTGACATTAATCCCCCGTCAGCGCGCGCACAGTACGCACGCGCTCCGAACGGCGCCAGATTAGCGCAGATAACAGATGAGCAGGTGATAGTCACGGCAGCTGGTGTCAGTTTACGGCAGAGATTATTGGAAGAATAAAGAAACCTAAAATCAACTTTAGAGAAACGCTGATTGAAGAAGCTGTTTTTTAGAGAAACGGCGCCCCCCGCAGGATTCAACGGTGATTACAGCTGCTGACAAGTTTGAAAACCTGCAAGTTTACGTCATTTTTAAACACTTTGATCTCTAATCCAATAATCACAGTTTATCAGATAAGATTCAAAAAGGAAAAGTCACATTAAATCGATCCAAAGTCTTTAAATTCAACTCAATTACCAATTAATTTACCAAAAAAAAAAAAATCAAAGTAGGACAAATCTTAATCTAAACATAAAAATCTCCGTCTGACAATTCAGAAATTTCATTTAGAAAATAAACGTTGAATTTTGGTTTCACTATTTTTCGACTTAAATCCTAAAACAAAGTGAAAATGAGCTGAAATAGAAGAAAATATGTAGAAATGAATTGGTGCTAGATTTTTTTTTTACAAAGTAAATACTGACACGGATGAGCGGGATAGATAATGGATGGATCAATAAATAAATAGATAAATAAACAAATTTCACTATGCAGCTTTTCAGGTCGCAAATTAGAACCGTGCACGGCCAACGCCGAGGTAGACCCGGATTCAAGACCCAGGTTTAATATGCAGATTTAAGACCCAGATTAAAGACCGAGATTCAAGACCCGGATTTAAGACCCGGATTTGAGACCCGGATTTAAGATGCAGATTTAAGACCCAGATTCAAGACCCAGATTTAAGACCGAGATTTAAGACCCAGATTTAAGACCATGATTTAAGACCATGATTTGAGACCCGGATTTAAGACAAGGATTTGAGACCCAGATCGAACACCCGGATTTAACCCTCTGCCTCTCTTTCCTCTCCTCCAGGTCAGACCAGAGGATAAACTGAGGTGGAGTACGAACCACGAGTGTCTGATTCCACTCGGCATGAGCAGGAACGCCGGCGTCCCCCATCAGTGAGCAGCCGGACATGAACGAGAGCCGCAGGCAGGGAGGGGGAGGAGGGGGGGCCGTCACCGTGAAGGCGGACGTCATCCTCCACGCCGTGAATCCCGAACTCGGCACCGCGGCAGACAAAGATGGACAGTTGTGTCCGTATTACGTTCAGGGGTTCCTGGAGGCCGAGGAGGATTTCAGTCCTCCCACGGCGTTCCAGAAGGAATACCTGCTGGACGGGCGCTCGATGGAGAATCACAAAGACCCGCACGGCCCGAGAGCGGACCGGTCTCCATCCTCCGACCGTCAGACGGACTCCGCTCTGTCCAATCGCGAAGCTGGAACCGTGGAACAAAACTGCGCACGCACCGAGAACCACAATGGGTCCAGTGTTCAGGGGTCCGAAGCCAAACGGGAAGCCGGTGGCGTCGCTTCCGGGCCTTCGTCAGAGCCGGCGAGCGCTCTGCCTGACACTCTTTGTGTCGACGCTGGAACAAAGCCGGCGGTTGCGGATCTGGGTCGGTCCTTCTCTCCCAGCGCCCCCGCAGCTGACGGCTCTCACGACGACTCCCTGTCCGGACGCCGCTCGGACTTGACGCGGGACGCCGACCAGGACGCCCCAAACCCGCCGGCTCACAAAAAGGAGACGGACTTAATCATCGAGGTCGGCGGGAAGACCATCAACGCTCACAAGTCGGTCCTGGCGGAGAAGAGCGACTACTTCAAGGCACGGCTGTCCAGGGACATCCTCAAAGTGAAGGGGGTCACTTACAAGACTCTGAGCACGCTGATCGACTACGTTTACACGTCGGAGATGAACGTGCGCAAGGACAACGTCGTGGACGTCATCACGGGGGCCAAGATCCTGCAGATCCCGTGCGCCGTCCAGGCGGCCGTGGACCGCATGTCGGATCAGATCACCCCCGAGAACTGCTACGAGATCCTGACCATCGCCAAGAAGCAGCGACTCAGCGAACTCAAGGAGACCGCCTACCGCTTCATGAGCGACAACTTCCTCCAGATCCTCAAGGACCCCTCCGTGTACGGACGCCTGACCGGGTCGGAGAGGGACCTGATCCTCAAGAACCGGATGGAGGGGAGGACGTGCCTGATGGTGGCGGAGATCAACGACGTGTTCGACCGCGCGACGAGCCGGCCGCCGAGCCGCTGCGGCAGCCGGCCTCAGAGTCCCCTGTCCGCGGCGTCCTTCGAGGAGAACCACATGATTTACTGCCTGGACCCGAACGCCGACGACTGGAGGCCTCTGACCGCGATGCCCGAGGACGTGAACACCAAGGGCTGCGGGATGTGCACCATGTTCAACTACCTGTTCGTGGCAGGGGGGATAAAGGGCTACGGGGACAAGGGCAAGGTCTCGGACAAGGTTTTCTGTTACAACCCCATCACGGACCGCTGGGCCGAGGTCCGACCCCTGAACCAGGCCCGCGCGCAGCTCAAGCTGGTGTCCATGGACGGAAACCTGTACGCCATCGGAGGGGAGTGTTTGTTTACTGTGGAAAAGTACGACCCTCGCACGGACCGCTGGACCTCGGTGGCCCCCTTACCCAAAGGGGCCTTCGCGGTGGCCCACGAAGCCACGACGTGCAGCGGCGAACTGTACGTCTCGGGGGGTTCGCTCTTCTACCGTCTCCTCAAGTACGACACCAAGAGGGACGAGTGGCAGGAGTGTCCCTACAACAACAGCAGGAAGAAGTCCACGGACATGGTGGCCGTGAAGAGCTTCATCTACCGCTTCGACGTGAGCCGCGAAGAGGGCATCAACGTCTTCAAGTACAACAGCATCGTCAAAATGTGGCACGACTGCGCGTCGCAGAGACTCGGCAGCCATCTACCGTTCCGGTGCGCCGCGATCGGGACCTGCGTCTACTGCGTGAACAAAAACCAGACGCTGCAGTTCGTGGCGGAGGAGGGGAACGCCCACTTCGTGGAGGAGGCGCTGAGGTCGCCCGTGGACGCCAAAGGAGTTCTGTTTCCTTTCGTCCTCACTTTGCCCGAAAAGCCCGAAAAGGTGTCGTAGAGTCCGGAGTCGGCCTGGACGCTTTGGAGTCCGGAGTCGGCCTGGACGCTTTGGAGTCCGGAGTCGGCCTGGACGCTTTGGAGCTCTTCGTCTGCGCTTGCGGTGGAATGTTTGTGTTTGCATGGCAGGCCGGCGCGTCTACGGGGTCGGGACTCGAACTCGCGGACCCCGACAGTGACTGTAGTGATCGTTTTGTGTATCCTGTGTTCACTTTTGTTTGGTGCACTTTTGTAACTGCGGTTCGGTAGAGTTGTTATTCTGTACGACGTAATCACTACGGCGGCTTTGATGATCTTATAAAGAACGTTAAAAAAAAAAAGACAGAACGGAAGGATGTTCTATGCAAATGAAACAGGAAGTGACCGAAGGAACGCGACTGGAAGGAAAACAGTCCGTTGAATGTTCCACATCTGGACCGCACGATTCGTCCAAACTTACTCACGTTCAAGCAAATGATTGATTTCAAAGCTCCAACCTCTCAGGAGTCCAAAACTAAGTCTCAGATTACTCCGTTCACATCTGCCTCGAGTAGAATTGATTTTGACCCAAAACACTGAAATAGGAACGTTTATTTTTGAATGAAAAAAAAACACTATTTTGCATACTGCCACACTACGTTCAGCCAAAGATGGAGAGCTGCTCAGTTTCAGGCGATAATTCAATAATAAGTTGATTTTTGTGCATGAGCTCCTTATGAAACACATTCCTCTGACTGCCGCACAGCCCGAACTAAAGCTAAGTCGCGTTTGCTGCTAAAGTTCCTCTCCGGACCGTTTAAGAAATAAAGCCATTTATTCAAGATGCACAAACGTGTACCTCAGATTTTTTTCCCCCCCGTATTCATTTCAAGGGATCCCACCCGGAATCCCGTTTTTAAAGCCGAAACGTGACTTCACTGCTGTGTCCATCGTGGGCTCTGCTGCACCACGGACGAGCTTTCCTGCTCTCATGCCGACGCCGTGACACCAACAGTCCTCTCACACTAACGACCCACTCGATTCACAGTCTTTGTTTGCTGCGGGAACACGGTGAGAGTTTTGTAAAGCCGATCCTGGTTGATTCTCAGAACTAAAACCTTTTGGTAACGTTTGTCAGATCGTCACTGTGACCCGGACTGATTGGATGTGGTTTGAATATTTGGTATCTCGCTGGTTTGGCGTTAATATTTTTGTGAATGTTTTGTACGGAGTGGTATTTTTTGCTGGACCTGCTGCTCTTTTCGCACAGTACGATAATGTAACGTGAGGCGGAGGCGTCAGTGAGCTAACGGATTAACTGTTGGATAATGTATTTCAGCCCAAACTAAGTGCTTCAAATAAAATATTTTGTGTCTGGATGCGATTCGTCTGTGTGTCGTGAATGACGAACGGTGGAGCGCCGCAGCGTGTCGCTCACCTTCCACTTGTGGAGCAGCGCTGCCATCTAGCGTCCGCTGGCTGTAACTACACCATCTGAAGGAAGAGAAATGGACAGGAGCGTTTTTAGTAAATGTGACTTTTTAAGCGTTTCTTGCTCTTCGACGCCTGAAAATCTGAGGTAACCATCATCATAACGTTTTATCACAAATTATAGTAAAACGTTTCAAACGCGCCAAATAAAGTATATTAGATGAATGAAATTATACACAACGCTACAGAGGAATTCAACGGAAACGAATGACTCACTCACTTTATACATTTTTTTTTTTTTAAACATCGACCAACGTAACACGACAATATATTACTATAATCACATTGGCGTACGTGAACGCCATTAAATGTTTTGAAAAATCATTTGTAACTGTGCCTCTACGTTCACTGTGGTCCAGTTATATTTTCCCACCCTAGACTCGACAAACGCGCGGCCAATCGGGAAGTCTGCAGCCAATAGGGAAGAAGGAGGCGGAAACATCCGGAAGTGAACAAAACATACGAATGCTGCGAGCTTTCTCAATTAAAGCGTCGTGGTTTCGTCTAAAGTGACGGTTTTGTGGCCCGAACGCTGAACTAAACTGCCACATTCGTGCAAAACGTAGAAAGAAATACATTCCGGTGTCGCGTGACAGAGATTGATCGATGACGTTCTTCGTGTCGAAACTCGGGTGGGGAAACCAAATACGCGACGCAGACCTAATCGCGCGGAGGATATGCGCATGCGCGTGATGCGTGTTATGGTGGTGCCGATAATACGAGCCGATGGAGAGAAGATGTTCACCGCGTTCATCCTAAAATAACGCAGGAGGATCGAATCCGCCGCATTCACAGCAGAGATCGGAGAATCGGACGTGTTTGAGCGCAGCTGCATGTTGTAGTTCACCACAGCGAGCTCCATGTCTGTGGCTAATGCGAAACACACTGTGCTAAACCCGGTAAGAGCCTTTATTCTGCTACAGCCGTGAAATAATCAATAATCAATCCTCATCGATAACAGCGCAGACGGCCACGTGACGCGCAGACGTTTATGATTTTACACCTGGAATCGATTAGAATCGCACAGACTGTTTGACCAGATGAAATAAAGACATTCGTTTATTAATAAGAACAGCAACAACAATAATAATGATAATAATAATAACAGTAATAACAAAGTGTGGTTTGGTCAGTGCGGGTGTAATTAACGGAGCTCTCCCCAGGTGATCCCGTACACGGGGAGTATACCCGGGGGGCTGCACCCAGGGGAGATCATCATTATTCAGGGCACCGTGCACCCAGATGCTGACAGGTGAGGGTGTCTGTGTGTCTGTGTGTGTGTGTGTGTGTGTGTAATAAATTGGTTATTGAATACACCATGAGGCAAACGGTTTGGCATTATTTATAAGACTTGATGTAGAAATCTAACTGAATAATAAATGTAATGGGCCGTTTCGTATCTGTGACACGTTAATAATGGAGTGTACCACAAAGACAAATATGTCGAATTAAGAGTTTCAAAAAAAAAAGACTCAGATTACAGTAACCTTTGACCTTTTTAGCTGTGCGTTTCTCATTTCCTGTCAAAATGTCTGGAAGAAACTTTGGGCCTCTCACTTGACTGTAATCTGACATAATCTCGTCGGTGTGAATCCTCTCTCATGTTGTGGATGAATAATTCATCAGGTTATTGTACAGGGATTACGTTTCCGATGATATTCCCGTACCTGTCGTGTCTCCTCAGCTTCCAGATGGACCTGTCGAGCGGCTGCAGCACCAAGCCGCGCTCTGACGTGGCGCTCCACTTGAACCCTCGTTTCGACGGCTCGCCTCGCGTGGTCTCCAACTCCCTGCTGCAGGAGAACTGGGGCAAGGAGGAGACGCTCCATCAGCTGCCCTACAAACGCGGCGCTCCCTTCGAGACCATTGTCATGGTGCAGGAGGAGGCCTTCAAGGTCCTGACCCCTGCACGTTGGAGAGGAAGGAGCCTCGGAAGGAGGCGGTCGGTAAACAAACAGGAAGTAACAAGGTTTCTCCCTGACAGGTGGCGGTGAACGGCGCTCACCTGCTGGAGTTCACGCACAGAGTCCCACTGGACAGAGTGGACACGTTCTCTATCTCTGGGAAAGTCAAGGTGCACGCCATCGGCTACATCCCAAACTCAGTGAGAGCTTTTCTTTATTCTTTATTTTAGATAGTCGACCTCTTTTAACAGCTTTCATTTTACAGACTAATTTACTTTAAAGAGCCTAAATTTGTGTTTTCTCCCTCCAGGCGATATTTTCTGAATCAGGTGACTGGGTGAGTCTTTCCACTCTTTTAGTTCATAATCTGTATTAATATTACTACACTGTGCACAGCTCAAGAAAACTTTTACTTTCACAGGTTATAACTACGTCTTCTCAAACTTTCTGCTGTTAAGAAAGTTCAGTTTCCAGTGTACTTACCGGGGTTTAAGGGGTTAAAGGGGTTACGGGGTTCATCTTGCAATCAGTGTGGAGTCGTCACAGCTGCAGTGTGAACACAGATTACTGTTAAATGATAAAAAAATATATTTTGATATGATTGAAGTCACAATTTAAACAAAGAAATTTCCAACAGTTTACGTTCATTATTTACAATGAATCAGTGAAAAAATGTTCAGTATGTGAGAGTTTGAATGTAACATTTCAGAGCCTCCCTTACAAAGGCAGCATCCTGAAAGGTCTGAGTCCAGGACAGCACATCACCATCAAGGGACAGATCAGCATGTATCCTCACAGGTAAACCACAAACACTCACACCTGATCCTCCGAGGCCGGATGTTGCCTTACCTCTGGGCCTGCGTTCCTTTCAGCCTCACGCTGAACCTCAGAAACAGCAGGACGGAGAACATCGCCCTGCACCTGAACCCCCGCATGAAGTCCAGCACCTTCATCAGGAACTCCTACCTGAGCGAGTCCTGGGGCCGGGAGGAGAGAGAGCTGCCCTTCTTCCCCTTCTCTCCGGGGGAGTACTTTGAGGTGAGCGCCGCCTACGGGGGGGAAACTGGATGTACTGGGCAATAAGATAATATCTGTTTTTGTATCTAATAATCACAAGTTGATTCTAATTATTCTTATTTATTACACTGGTGGTGCAGTTGTCACAACTTTATCATTAAAGATTTTATCTGAAATTGTTGTTAAAAAAAACAACTGATTGTTTGTTCAAATTTCATTACAAAAATCTTCAGTAGTCTGTAAATGTATCAAAGAATCAGTTTGAAATATGAGAAATACTAAAAAAAAAAAAAAACTTTGACATTTTGTAAAAATTTGACGTGCAGATATTGTATTTAACAATAAAAAAATCTAATGTTAATCTTTGTGCTGAATTTTGTAATTTCATATGAAATTATAGGAGTTGTTATTACTCCTTACTACCACTAGATGTCAGTCATGACCATGTAATTGGACGTTAAAGTGTTCAATGTGGTGAATATCTTCTTGTTTTTTTTACCCTGACGGTTGTAACTCCATGTTCTCGTGTCAGATCCTCATCCTGTGCCAGGCCCACCAGTTCAAACTGGCTGTGAACGGCTCACATCTGTTCGAGTTCAGACACCGGGTCCAGGACCTGAGCAGCATCGACCAGCTGGAGATCATGGGAGACCTGGAGCTTACAGATGTGAAACTGTGGTGAACCGGGACCACAGACACATCCACGCCTCAAATTAAGGCTACGAGGCTGGACCAGGCATGACCAAAGACCACGTCCGTGTCCCGTTGTGGACTCAGCGGTCCCAGTTTCCAGCCTTGGCGGTGCATGAGTTCCTGTAGGTGTGCTGGGGCTCGAACGAGCGACCATGACTGTTTACAGCTACAAGTTCAGTTTTTCTGGGTTCATTTCTTAGACCGCATCTCCGCATTTTGTGCAACAACGAAAACAGGAAATCCACATAAACGTCAATAATCATCAGCAGACTTGGACCAGGTCTAATTCAAGTCCTCCGTTCTTTTTGGAGCAAAACTCATTGATCGTTCAAAAGGTTCGGACCGTTTCATTATTTCATTAGGAGGCAAATTAGAGTTTCAATCCAACCATTCGACCATTCTAATGAAATAAAAATGACTTAATCTGGACCTACCGAGTCCGTTAAGTGGTTCTTTATTCAGCAGCGTCCTGTACTCATCGTGTAACGGTACTCCACAGATCGAGCACAGTTCAGTCCGGGGTCAGATTAGATTCAAAGTATGTCGTTAATCCCACAGATATGGAACGTTTGGCTACATTTATGCGAGCTTCAGCAGTTATGGTCTCTTTTGTTTCTGCTTTTGATTTCCTCTCGTTTCTCGGCCCTCCTGATCCACGCAGAAAGAACAGAACATCTCAAGACCTTTCAAGTGCAATATTTGTTCTCTGTCGTCGTGATTTAACCACAATAAAATGTCTCACTGTTAGCAACACTGAATCCACTGCTTGGTGTCTTCCAGAACGTCTCAAGGTTGGGTTGGTCAATATGACGTCATCACAAAGGCCGACTTTGACACCGGTGACTTAAGAACTCACCTGGACGTGAGGGCTTAACTTGATATTGAAAAAAAAACATGAAAGGACCGGACTGTCGGTTAGATGTCGGTGTAATGAAAATCTAAATGTATACTTGTGAAAACGTGAACGCTCTGCTGTTCAATTCTCCTGTGACACCACAAGGTGGCACAAGAGAGTTACTTGATGACTTGATCTTTACCCAGAAAGGGAGAGTGATCGCTCACCACCTCTTCCTTGAGTTTCATTTTGATTTCATTTCATTCATCACATGGGCCCCTGAAATAAAGAGCAAAACTCACTGAGGATCCACGACCGCAGGGATCAGACACAAGATAAAAGGACACAGAACCGAACGACTCGCATCGGCAGCGCGAACTTCAATCACGTCATAACCCTGTGCCATAAAAAGTTGATATTTTATTAATATCCACAGGAAATACTATAATTTGTAAGAGAACAATAATAATAATAGCATACAGTACAACAGTCTCTTGTTTTGAAACATGAAACTTAGAAAAAAAAAAAAGCTTGATATGCAATATGGTGACATCAACCATTTCACTGCTGACTGGCAACGAAAATGTCCGAGGAGGAAGGCAACAGGAGCCGTCCAATCAGGAAGCCAGTGTGTTTGTTTTACAAAAACAAACAAACAAACAAAACGCCGGACCCGTAATCCATTGATAAAAATGTATCAGGATGAGAAAAAAGTCACATAGTGTCAAAAACGTCGATTGATTTTTGCTCGTGATGGCTGCGGCTCTCAGACGTAGGCCGCCTCCGCTCCGTCTCCGCTCCGTCTCCATCGATTCCCCGGCGGGTCCGTGTCCGGGAGTGAATGGACTCCATTGAAGAAAAATGGAGAGGAGTACGTCTGAGTCCTCGTAAATGGCCTCCACACTGGGACCGCTCTGTTCTAGTTCCAGTGCAGAGGTTTGGCACGATATTGGCATGTGGATGGCGTCAGGTTTCTCTTCATTTCAATGGCTGAATTTCACCTTTTCAGTTCTCGAGTTCTGTAACGTGTTGAGGGGACGAGGGGAGACTTCGTTTCGGGGTGCTTCCGGTCCAAATGAGGCCCTGGTCTGGGCTCAAAGAGACAACACCCAAGGTTTCAGAGGCTGAACGGACGTTTCCGGGAGGAGGAAGTCTGTCCCCTCGTCAGACAGAGCTGAGTTTAACCAGTCCTCTGACCGAGTCCTCGTGTAGCGAGTCCTGGCTGGCCGGATTGTAGAAGCCGGCCTGCACGGTGTGGCTGCGGCCCAGGGGGCTGCCACAGGGGAGCATGCCCGGGGGTGAGGGCACCTCATCTGGGGTAAGAAAGTGGTGATGGGCCCCTGGGTCCTGGATGGAGTGGCTGTGATTGTGTGCGAGTCCGTGTCCGTGGATCGGCAGCATGTCCGTGGACTCGTGGTAGCTGAGGCTGGGGGTGGAGGTAGGCGGAGTCGGCTGGCCGAGGGGCATCAAGCTGCACGGGCCCGCCAGGGTGAGGGAAGTGCGAACAGGTAGAGAGGTTCCGTTCTCGGGCGAAGTCATCATGATGACTGGCTCGCTGCTCTGCTGCTGGAGGAGGGGGGTGGCGGCGGCCTGCAAAACGGATTTGGTGCTCTGAATGCACTGGTCTTGGTCACACTGAGAGAGCAGAAAGCAGAAGGAAGAGAAAGACAGGTGGGGACGAGCAAGAGATAGATATAAGGCGCCCAGGGTGAAGACAGGAAACAGGAAACACGCAAAGTCAGCATAAATAAATGAGACGGAGGAAGCGGGAAGAACAAAGGACGTACGGGATCGATGAAGAGAATATAAAATAAGAGCGTGACGTAGATGACAGGGTGAGGAAATGAAATAAATAAGATGTTAGTTCCCTCATCAGAATGCGGAGCCACACTCGGAACCCAGAGTGCGTCTGCCCCAGTAAAAACACAGCTGAAGCCCACAGACAGAGTGAAAACACAGCGGCCTCACAGCCTATCGATTTCTATCGCCGTGCTTCAGAACGGAAATCACGCGTGTGAAAATGGAGCGCCGTAACTGGGTTAGGACACCACAACTCATCGCGACACGGGGAGATGAGCTGAGCCCCGTTAGCCCTCCGAGCAGGCCGGTGTTATCGGACACCTCGAACATGAAACGAGCCGAACGGTGACAGGAATTAAAGACACACAACAATGAAAAGAAAACACGGGTGCCCCCCTCTCCCCGTCTCACACCACGACCCAGACGGACAGACAGGGGACAGGAGAGTCCACACACCAAGATTTGTCCCTGAGGTCTCACCTTTCTGCCTCAATCACACTGACCTAAAAAGAGCACACGACACAGGACATTATAAGAGAAGTTCCAGCACCTTCACAGACTTATCAGTCCTCTTATCAGCTGTTCTTAAGTTAGTGCCTTTATGAGCTGTGATCTTTCCAGGTTAGTGAAAAGATTAATTTGACCTGAGGTTTATTGGACCCAGAAACCTTATTCACTACAGCCA
>OMNV01008317.1:0-44499 GCA_900303265.1 Brotula barbata | reverse complement strand
GCAGGGATAGTGCTTTTAAACAACTCTGGCACGTGTCCCTCGTGAAACGGGAAAAGGCAGCTCGGGGTGATTACAGATTTGAGCAAAATAACAACAGCACACAATCATACGGATGAGTTCAACCAGAGCCTAAAGTCACACGTGTCCCCAGAGGACCCACGCTGAGAGGAGACACACAGACACACAGACACGAGCCTCCACTGCAAACACACAAAACATTGCGCGGCTGAAACAATTGGCCTCACCAGAACAAAACGTCCACACCCATCACCGGCCACTCAGGAAAGCAACACCCAGGTCGTCTCTATTATTTATTTACAGTCAGTGTTCCTCAGCAGACATTCCTCTGTCTCTCCCGAGGACGCCCAGAAATAAGCACAGGACAGGGTGGAGGGCCTCTGGAGGGACGCGAGGAGGCGGTGGAAACAGACGAGAGCTCCACAACTACGGGGCTGAAATGTTGTTTCTGTGCTAAAGTGACTGCCGTGCGCTACAAAGGTGTGTGTTTCAGATTCGTGAAACGCTTGACGTGCGCGCATAGGCCGGGACGTGTAAACAAAGCCAGGAGTGTCATGTCAAAGTAAAAAAAAAACAAGATCAAACTGCATGCCTGACCTCATGTCACTGTCACTGCGGGATGATAGAAATCTGTATGTGGATTCATTTGCATTCTCGGAGACAAATATTGTCTGCGTGTATCTGCTTTTGTCTTTGTGATGTCATCTCTTTGTGTTCCAGAGTCGGGATGGACAGGCTGTCTGCAGGTTCGGGATCAACACAATTTCATTAAACTGCAGACTGATGAAAGGGATGTCAAGTCTGGATATATACTTAAATTATTTATCACAGCCTATGCAGCAATCAAAAATGTGTTTGTGCCGTTGTGAAGTGGATGTTTGAAGGCTTTTGTTTGGTTTGTGTCTGTATGCATAAAATCTGACATTCTTCCACATTGGCTGTCATCAATCTCTGACCTGTAGCTTCACTCCAATTAGTTGAAAGTGATCACATTAATCATGTCTGCGTTTGTTGGAACTCTGCGAGGCCTAAATTACCGCGCTGTAAACTGTGTGTGCTGCCGTCGCTCCCCGCTGCACCGTAAAAGGCTAAATGTGCTTTCCAAAGAATTCCAAACACAAAGGCAAACCGTTTGGAATGCAGAACTTTTTGCTTTGGGCATCTTTGGGACAGCGGAAAGACTACCGACGTCTCGGCCTAACCCTGACTGAAAGTCTTCGTGTCAGAGAGTTAGAGCCCAGCGCAGGCTGCGTCTATAGGAAACGTTTCTGAGATTGCAGTTGCCGGGCTCGTGGGTGTAAACACAGTGGCAGATGGCGAGCGACTGAGGCCTTTGCAGCGAAAGGGGTACAGTACGGGGAAAAATCTTGGCTGCTCCGAGCCGTGCTAAGCTCTTTTGAAACGCAGTCCGTCCAAAGATAACATCGCAGAGAGGACAAAAACTCAAAACGCTTAGACGCGTCGAAGGAATCCACGGAGACGTATTTCTGAAAACACACAGAGACATACTTTGCCCATGAAAAGCGATTTGCCTGAGTAATCATTTATTACTCGGTTTGATTGTGAGAAACGAGAAAGCGGAGCAGATCTCTAATCTCGCTCAATTTGCGATGCCAGACTGATAATCAACTACAAATTAACAAATGAAAAAAAACAAAAAAAACCCCGAATTGTCTGTGACAATGTGCAGAGTGGAAGGAGAGAGGTTCTGCCTCGGAATAAATTTTGCAAGGAAGTCTCCACTGCACTGTTCAAAGTCTCAAACGCGCTGCGAATAGTGCAACAGTCAGTATTTTTCTATGTTAAGCAGATTTCATTTGCATCCAGGAGACACAAATTGAACCTAAGTGAGATGTGGTTGTGGATTTTGCTTTCCTGAGTGTGGCTCTGCCTCCTTTGTCTGGCAGTTGCTCGTTTTTTTTCCCTTTTCTTCTCTGCCGACATGTCACCTATATGGAGATTAATGACTTCCCCACACTGTCCCAGATCCACTCAGCCTAAACAAGCACAGAGGAAGATGCCCACAATACCGTAGCAACCGTAGAGGTCCCACCCCCTCTTATGTTTAGGGACTCCCCCCGCACGATGGACCCAACCCAAGGCTCTCTCCATTGTGTCCTCCTCACACACACCTGTGATACACACAGAAATAGGCCACCTGGCTTGCAGCGTTCCTCTCACGACGGATCACTGCTGCTCTGTTTTGGACTCTTACAAGACACCAAGGCAACATCAAGACAGGATTTCAGTTACTTCGACTCAATCAGTCCTCAATGAGGAATCATCTTTGAATAATACACCACCCTCCACACACACACACACACACACACACACACACACACACACACACATGCTACGCAGGTGCAATATCTACCTCCGATTGCACATTTTGCATACACATAGAAATGAGTACTTAACATTGTTTGTGTTACATTATAAAAATTTGTATCAAAGTTACAATCCGTAAACTAGTTTTTAAATTTAACGCAAATTTTCCGTGGCGTTTTTGTCGGGAAAGTCATTCGACTGATTTTTTGTTTTCACACGCGTCTGGTTTAGGATTTTTCATAAATCGTGTCTGACCTGACATTCCCGTGACATATAGGGAAGTTGATACCAGCTGGGGGCACCAAGTTTACTTTGGGTGGCTGTTAATCTTTAACGTTTCGCAACAACGCCAACATCACATCGGCACCAAATATGAAAGATCCGTATAACAGTATCACGTTGATTTGGCTGGGTACGGCAACGAGTACCATCTCTCTGCGGCAGATCCAGTTATGTACCGCAATGATGTCAATTTTGATAGGAAAAAACAAAGGATTATTACTTTAAACTTGTATATAATGTCTAGTTTTAAGTAGCTTCAGCCAAGGGGCCGCTGCTAACGCGATTTCACCACGCTTCTTTCAAGGCTAATAAACAATCATGGATCTGTTTTGTTACGAAACCACCGTTTTCCTTTGAAACTCCGCAGCCAGTCAAACGTTTGAGGTCAAGCGTGTAATTTCAGAAGTCGGTCGCCATCTGCCACTTTATCCAATCACTTTGTATTTACTCAAAGAGCCAGCAAATAAACACAGGTGTCCCATACATGGGTGAGTGTGCAGCCTAATTGCACTTGTTCCGAAAAACAGGGCAACTTCTGTCACCACAAAGGGCAGGAAAGGATGAATTTATACAGGTGGTGGAAAAGGGTTTAAAAGTGTGCGGAAAGTAATCAGTGTCCGATGTATTTCAACCACGGCTTTGTTAGTCTGAGAGGCAGACTAAAAGTAGATGTGTTTCACCGGTGATGCCTAGACTCAACAACGATTAGTGGGCACCCACTATTTTAAGTTCAGATTGTCTGAAAAACAACAGGAAACAGAGGGAAGCTGATAGCTGATTTCCACACCTCGCTCGCATGTCAAAAATGTCACCGTTGGCTTGATTGGCAACCACCTTGCGTTTTAGGAGCGGTGAGAAACACGGACTCACCTCTTACACACAATAACATGGTGACCACAAACATAACCTGTGTTCCTGTGGAGATAACGGTGTTTATTCAGGGTCTTTATCAATAGATGGAGCCTACACATGTGCTCCGTTTGAAACGTTTTAGCCAGCTGGCAGAAAAGGGGGAAATATTTCTAACAAAGCCTCACTGTGTACAGTAACAATGGCTCTGTCTCCACAGCTGTGATTGTCCTACATATACAGCATCTTCAGTCGTCACGTGCACATTCCGCCACAAAGGATTCAATGTGCTGTCAATCTGCTGAAATGCCTTACTTTGACAGACTTCAGTCATTTTCACCGGCTACTTCTATTAATGTGCAATTTTTTGGTGTGTAAATGGTTTATCTCGAATATTTTAGTTGTCTCGATGGTCATTTTGCCATTTTTGGTACATTGAGCGTATTCTTAGATTAGCATGGTTGCTTGTTGTGCCATTGTTTCAAATGGGCTGGGCTAGCATTAGCCAACCGGTGCTACCGCCATGTGGGGGTAACGCTAAAGTTTCTATATCCGATGACTGCTCTTTAGATAGATAGATAGATAGATACTGGATTGGGGAACAAAATTGCATTGATTTAATTCTATGAGTCAATTATTTTCCTCCTGTGCTTCATTTCTACCCAGCGAGAAGCGTCTTTGAAAATAATACACTAAACGTATATTTGTACGAGGAATTCTAAACGTCTACTCTGTAGAAAGAGTAGATACTGTACACAATCTGCATTATAAGCTATGTAACATATCGGCTGATGTGTAATTTTCAAACGGTGACAGTTGATAATGGGTCCAATCGGGGAATATCAGATAAGAAATGTTTGCAGCATTGGCTGGGTTAAAAACAAAGGCAGCCACCTGAGCACGGAGGTGTTGGAACATTCCAAACTGCCTGCTTGGATCCAAGAACAACTCCTTAGATTACGTTGGCCTCCAACTCAAAGAAAAAGAAAATCCAAACTGCCGAAACACAACCGATCCAGACAAAGCACTGTGCCTGCAGTATCAGTTATTAGATGTCGGATAATAACTGAAACAAACAGGTCAGGGAATTCCCCAGCCTGGCAGACTTTCAAATGGGGATGAATCAGATAAATCAACATCAATGTGCGTGTATCGAGGACTAAGACTATTCTCAGTTTGAAATCACGGATGGATTCTGGATTGAGCAAACTTTTTAGGCGAGGTCTTCCACAAATAGATCTGAACCAAACTGGATACATATGCTTTCAAATAATCTGTCGTAATCCTTTGGATTAAGAGCCAGTGCTGTGTCTTCGGTGGATGTGGAGTCGCTACAGTTATCTCCGCCCATCTGGAAAACACAGACTATGATGACCTACATTGTACAGTGGGCACGGACTCCAGAGACGTCTGGCAGGCGTCTGCAGCTCAGCCTGCGCCGGCTTCAAGGCACAGGTCTAAAAATCAGACAAAAGGGTTGCACAGAGGGCTGCATGTTAAACACAGCGTCTGCAGATTAGCACCGTGTGTTCCTGCAGGGCCCTCCCTCTGCCGGCTGCCTTTGATATGTGGCACAACCTGCCACCTTCAGGGGCAAGGCAGACTCAAGGGGAATGTTAAACGGTCCTTCCCTTTGAGATGAAATGTTCAGTATGAATCATTGATGAAGCCCCGACGACGATACCTTCCGGCTAAGACAACCAGGCAACACAAATGTTATGTTCTCGTTAAGAGCACCTCTGCTAATTAGAGGCCAATTCGTGGCATATTGGTTTAATGGCAGCAGTGGGAACAGCAGCTGTGAAAGAGGGAAGAATGGCTGCAAAAACTCATCTGGTGTTTTACACGTCTTGGCCTCATGTGCATGGAAGTGTGTGTGTGTGAGTGAGTGAGTGTGAGGAGTGAGAGAGAGAGGGAGAGAGAGACAGGTAAGGAGTGTGTAGGCACTTGTCCTCATTAACACCCAAACCTTCTATGTGTCATTCAGATCAGTTGGAAAGGGCCCTGATAGTTGAGGCCTGTCCGGTCATGCCTGGGGGCCCAAACACATTAATTCAATAGCTTTCTGTCCGTTGACATGTGTCTGGCCTCCTCCCTCCTGTGGGAATAATGACCAAACTTGAGCATCAGAGCAGCTATAAAACAGTTTAAAACGTTAAAATGATCAAAATTTGGCATAATCGCTCTGTCATCAGGATGAAAGGATGAAACGTTAGTGTGATTTTCCCGGTAATATTTCACTCATCTTTCCTTCACTGGGGAAGCAGCTTGGTTGCCAGTGGCTTTACAGTTAAAGGGGCGGGCTCTGTGTGAGAGCGTCGGGAGGTGTGACAGAATTCACGCCGTCTGATTGGACAGATAATCTTAACAGCCAGCAGGCGCCTCCAATCACGGCGCTCCATAGGTGACACCGTGGATGGGTGAATCGCTCTGTCGTGCGTAAGAGGAAAAGGGATTTAATGGAGAACTACAGCAGCGGCTTGAGATTCGGTGCCATCAAACAGAGCAGATTCCCACCACAGTGCACAACACGCTGCGTAAAAGCGCGTCAAATCAAGAGCAGAGCAACACTTTGCGTCACCGTGGCGCAAAAACCGATCAACTAATGACACCTACCCATCCCCCGTTGTCTTGTATCCAGCTGTTAAGAGGTCCATTTAAATACTCCGTCATCCACTCCGCGATGTTGTCCACCTGCGCTGTCATCTCCTCCTTGGCCGCGCACTCTGCACACACCGTGCCCCCGAACTCGAAGAAAGCGATAATCCGGCCCCAGTTCACCCCGTCCCGGAACAGTTCATCGATCACCTCGGTGAATCTCCTCTGCGCCGTGCTGGACGTCAAGTACAGCTGGTGAGACATCTCCGTGAAGTCCGGCTGGTACAATCTTTCAAGTTCGTCCCCGGCCTCACGCAGGACTCTGTGGACGTTGGCGTGCGCGTCCGTCGCGGGGAGCCGTTTGCAGAGGTGGATGCTCCCGGTGTCAGGCCCGCTGTCTGCACGGCACCGTCGGACCAAAGTCGGTGGAGAAGCTACTACGGTGCCGTTATTAGCGGCATCTTCCTCCTCCGGCGCGTCGTCAAAGCCCCACGCGTATCCCCGCTTCGAGAGTTTGTGGCTAATGTACTTTTCCACAATTTTGCGATTACACTCGTTCGCCATAACGGCTCAATTTGGCACTTTGTACACACGGAGAGCGGTATCCTACACGAAACGCATTGTGACCAAAACGTGTGCAATGTACGCCCACTGCACGGGTGAAAACTCGCGACGCGCAAACCCACGTTATCTTACAAAAACTCCGCAAAAAAAGAGAGAGAGAGAGAGAGAGAGGGAGTCCGCGTCAGGCAGTCCTCATTGCCCGACCTTCTCTTTGCATAGAAATCCAAGATGCGGAAGAGGTTGGAATAATGTTGATCTATTCATGTGCACGCCAGCGGCGCACAGACGCGGTTCCAAGGAAAAAAGTTGTACGCGCCCCAAACTGGCATCAACGCCGCCAACTGTTTTAGCAGCGTTTACGCACAAGCGGGCGCGGAGCTGTGAGCCAGACAAGGTCGGACTGAATCCGCTTCCACGATTGCTGCTCATATCCTGCTCTGCTCCCTGCCCACAGACAGTGGGCCGCACTTCAGTGGTGAGGTATTCCTGACGTCACCCACGCAAAGTAATTCCTTTGGCTACGTTTTAGAGACCACATGTGCACATAGGGGAACTACAAGGAAACGCGTTTATTCCGGATTGCTTCCTAAACGCAATCCCTCTTAGAAGTGAAAGCCAGATATGATCATGATATCATTTACCTGCACGTTCACAAAAAGCTCTTCGTGTCCTGGTTTATTGACAAAGCTGCACAGAAGCATCCCATCCCCGCTGAAGGGGCTTTGATGTGGTCCAGCCACCCCCTTGTGGTTGGACATCCAGCCGCGCGGTACAAAATTGATGCACCTGTATTCAATTTCCCTGTGTTCTTTGATTCCCTCTCTAGTTTCTCCTCAAGCTTCTTGCAGCCTGTCTGTCCTCTGATGGAGCAAACAAAGGCTCTAAAGTCCCAGTATTCTTCAAATTGAAGGAAGCTGCTGCCCAGGACAGCCCCCTCATGGAAGATTAAAGTGATTTCAAACAGAATACTTAAGATCCCATGGTGATCCAAAGGCAAAAAAATCCAGCCAGTACAACATATTTCAGAAGGATGCAACTCAGTCAGACTGAATGAACACTTTCTCAAAGAACTCACAAATCCCTTCACAGACAATCGGGTCAAAAAAGCCAGCAGCTATGAGAGAGCGGTCAGCGTTTTCACAACCCAAAACAAAAGGTGCGACTGAAATGAAGACCAGGAGGTTGTTTTGTTCCTCACACGTATTTATTTAATCGTGTAAGAAAATAAAGACAAAGAAAGGTTTCACTTTCACTCACATTTTGTTTCAATGGCACACAAGGTGAAGGTGTCAGATTTTTGGCAGAAAAAGAAAGCAAAGATGAAAACAGATGCAGATTGTGTGGAACTTCAACTTGATAAAAACTCAATCTTCTAATTAAGCATTGACGTCACCATTAAATAGAGGGAAAACTAGCGTAACTTAAGAGAACTCAATTCTCAACTTTATGTTTAAACTCGTCGTAAGCATAGGTTTGATTTGCATAGCTTAAGTGTTAAAAGAAAACTGCTTTCACGTGGGCTACATGTCCTATCAACTACGTGTTGCTACCTTAAGTTAAAAGAGAACTCCTGAAAGCAAGAAATGTACATTACGAAAAGCCAAAATCAAATGAGAACATCGTCAAGCACGACTCATCCATTCTCACCGTCAAATCTTGGATTTCAGTAAGGCTTTTTTTTTGTCATACAAAATATACAGGTAGGAATTGACAGAAAAATACACCAAATACGGTATTTAATGCTGGAAATTCCTATTAAAACAACATACAGTGGGTTAAACCACGTTGTTCTGTGGACAGGTCCATTCTTATAGCATTGGCTTCAACAGCAGTCACTTCTTAAGGCTTAGAATGGCCCCCCACAAAGCTCCAAAGCATTAAACTAATGAAACTAAGATAAACAGAGCAGCAACATCAAAGTACATCTCAAATAAAACACGTCACACCTACAGAAATAGTCTTAATACAGTTTGGCATTCAGTAAAAATATTCCCATGTTCTGATTTGTATTAAAGCAGTCTCCCCATATGTGATGGACCAAAGGAAGACTTGAATGTGTTGACTGTAGACTTTTTCCTCTCTATATATATATAAAACAATAAAGATCATACAAGAAATGCAGTTTTCTTTCCAAGGCTAAACAGAAATCAGGAGGGAATCTATATTGTTGATTACAGAATTATCTGTGCGTGACAGGTCAAAATCAGAGAGACGGCGAACACTCTTCCCCTGCACTTGCTGCTGTCCCTTTATTTTGGCCTTTATGTGAAACAAAACTCTAGCGCCCTCACTAGCGCTTCAGGGATATTACTCGAACCTGCAAGTAACACCCTGTGCCCTGCCCTGACTTACACCACCCCAACAAAAATCTGGATCCCACTCACGGACCAAGGGGGGTGGCTAAATATGTGCACTGACGTAAAGCTGCATGTAAAAGTCGATTAGCTTCCTTCTACAAGTTAAGACAAAAATGGTGTAGTGAACATTTCACAGGTGAAAAGAGACCTCTCCTGTGCTGGTGGTTCTTGTAACAACACATTAAGAATGCCACACGTTGTAATAACTTGCCAAAACGTAATACATTTTCACCGCTTCGTAACAACACCTACATTCTGTAATAACTTGACATATTGGGGCAGTTGTCACACAATGATGCAGTTACTTGTTGACCCACGAATTAAGGATGTCAATGCGTGTCATTGTTGTAACTAATAGTGCAGATTTGAATTATTCGGATTTACTTAAGTTTTAAATCGTTCCCCAGTCTTTCGATCCTGTAATGTCAATGAGCCAACGATCTCTACTACGCTATTCATTACCAGGACACTAACCAATATGCATTGTTTATGCACTGTATACAGTCAGTAAAATGCAACCTTCACAATATGTTGACATTACATAATAGGTTGCATTACTACATTTTCCTAAAAGTACCCCATCATCGGGTAATATCTGCCGAAATGTCAGTTAGGAAAAGCGGCAAAACTTATTAGTTTGTTTGTTGTGTTTCGGTTATTATATGAAATGTGGCATTATTGCATGATGTGTTGTTACAATTACTTTTTCCCTAGTCCTCGAGCTTTGCCGGCTTTAACCCGTTTAACTCCTTTCCTACGACTACTCTGAAATATAAAAGGAAATGCTGAAATAAGGGGAAAAGTATTTGCTGTGTTTTATTCCCAAAACACTACAATCCAATGGCTTCTCTCTCCCCAGGGTTTGGCTCAGTCATTGCAAACAAATACACACCCCACTTAAACATACGGAAACTGTACACACGCACACAACGGTCCTAGCCACAACATGAAAGAATGTTCTGGTACTTATTGGAAATTCTGGTAATTACCATTTTCTGTAAATTGTATCTTTGCATTGGTAATATTGTGGTGTTATTTCTTGCCTTCATTAAGCACAGAGAGCAAGTAAAACCTCCCACGGCGTAGATAGAACGCTGAGGGCCACATGGCAGCTCAGCAACAACAGAAGGGAGGGTTGCTTTGCCTGCAAAGACTTGTGGAACAGGAAGATAGAGAAGATGGGAATTCTTTAGTGAAAATAAGTTAAAAATAATTGTCATACATGCAACAGCAAAAGGTTACCATTCAGGTTTTTACTAAAGCTTCAGCTGGGAAGAATTTTCAAGCCATATTTGGCACAACCGGTCGGACCGCCTATCTGTTGCTTTGCTTCTCTGCAAGGAAAAAAAACCCCCAACACTGCGAATGGAGACGGGGGAGGCCTGACAACTAAAATGTCAGTTGTTCACGAGGCCTACATTAATACCAGGCTGTGGGATGTTTAGTCTGTCCCCATCTCCCTATAGAGTAAGGCTGCTCCCAAAACCAGAAGCAGGTGCACACATTAAAAACTGAAAAGTCACTGGAATGCTTGGAGGATAGAAATTCTAAATGGCTCTGTAGTAACGGAGAGGTTATGTCACTGGACAAGCAAAGAGGAAACATCTGCCACTGTCTTTCGTCCGATCGTTAAGTTGATATCACGCACGCAAGCAAGGCTTGGCCTTTTTCCCCACCCATTGTTGTGCACTTGTACAGTGAGACAAAGACATGAGATAGGGGGTGGGAAGGAAGAAGGGTAGGGTGCTGCAAAATAAGGCCATGTTTGACATTACTCCCTCTTGTCAGCTGATTTCGACTGCTCCCTCTGAATCATGCAACGGCGTACGATGCTGTCAAAACTCCCAAGGTAGAAGAGTGCGATGGTCCGAAACAATCCCATGGTCACAATCTGTACAAGGAGTGACAATGAGGTTAAAAATGGAGCCTGGAGCACTGCCTAGTCTGGACGTCAGCCAGCTGAACAAAAACAAAATACACCATGTGTGATAATGAATGAGGCTGTACCTGCTGGAGACCTTCTGTGATGGAGGTGACAGGAGACATTCCACAGGTGAGGGCTGACAGCATGTAACCGTCAGGACCTACGGAGCTGTTAAAATTCCCCTGCTGCAAGAGGAAGGACAGACATTATTAAGTATTTGGTTAACTGCGTACCCATCTGCTACCCACGTACTATTTTCGGTTTCTTGCCAGGAGCAAACTTAATGTGTTTCAAAGCATTTTGCTTTTGTTGGAAATGCTCAGAACAGTTCTAAATTCAACAGAACAGAACAGAACCAGTTCTGTGCATCCATACCTTCATACTGCTCATGTGCAGGCCTTATCTAATTGTCCCACAAGTCAGTGAACTGAACAAGACTTGTGTGTCAAGCAGCAGATGGCCTGAGTTTCTTACCACTGCATCCCGCACGATGATCTTGGCCACTTGTTCTGGCTGACAAACTCCAGAAGTCTCTGAGATTAATCTAGTCTCTAAAGGCTGAGAGAGGAAAGAACAAAATTGTGTCGAACAGGAGGAAAAAGAAAGGCAAATTCTCTTCTTCATTTTACTGCTTTAACAGTAACTTTTACCTTTGTCTTATTTTCTTCTGCCAATCCTGGCGTGTCAGTGTCAGGGGGGTAGGCCACAGTCACATAGATGTTATATGGCTTTATCTGAGAAAAAGTAGAGTAATGTGATCTTTCAGATTCATGACAGTAAACTACCACAAAAAATATTTTAAACAGATGCAGCGTGAAGGATTTTGGGGCTAGAGTCTGTGTGTTTGGTGCTCACCTCCATCTGCAGTGACTCTGCTAAACCACGAAGGGCAAACTTGGATGGGGAGTAGGCTGTGTAGCCAAACAGGCCGATCTGACCTGCTTGGGAGGAAACGAACATGATGCGGCCCATTCTTCGCTCCTTCATGGTAGTTATGACAGCTCGTGTCGGATAAACACTGCCAAGGTAGTTCACTTCCATCAGTTTCTGTTGTAGAAAAGCCAACGTTTCATAAACAGGAGTGATGTTGAGATGGCCTGCACTGCTGGGCCACGTAACATTCCAAATGCTCAACATAGTCACAATTTCAATATTTAATCAAAAATTGAGCCTGCTTTAGCTGGTGATTTAATCACTTCCCAATCTCATCCGACCGTAACACTCAAAGCTCATTTCTTGGTAAATATTGACATTCAATATTGAAAAACAGCCCTGTGTCAACACTTATCAAGCAAGTCGGTATCTTAGTGACATCTGATGCTGTGATGTCTGTTGTGCTCGGTTGCTTACTTTAAAGCGATCCACCTCCACCTCCTCAAACTTTGCAGACACGGAGGTTCCTGCACAGTTCACGAGCATATCGACTGGCCCCAACTTCTCCTGAGCCTGCGTGACAAAATAAAATTAAAAAAACAAACAAAAAAACACTCCAATGACCTTTATCAAGCTCTGCATTATTAAAGGAGTGAGATCTGCTTCTGTTGTTAAGTAACATTACCTGTTTTATCACACTTTCCACCTGGCTATAATCGCTGGAAATATCCACTGATATGCAGAGTACCACCTGAGTGCACAAAATTATATATTACAAATTATTCAAAAACTATATTATATCTATAAAATGATATCTGAAAGTAATTTCTTAATAAAAGACAAAAGTCCACACCTGTTTGTCATTTATGGCAAATTTCTCCACTTCTTTTTTTGCTTGAAGCAATTTAACCTGAGGAGAGAAAAGACACACATGCACATACTTAATAATAATAACAGTATCAAATTTGATCATTCAAAACCTTGAATTGTGAAGTTGGCTGAAAGCAGAGATGATTCTACATAATTTGACGATCATTTTACATGCAAACTGGGTTGCTGACATTGAATTTTGGAAGTTGCAGAAATCTGGAGCTATTTCGTGTTCACTTGCAAATTTATAGGCCTTTGAATGAACCTTGTGCTAATTCTAAAGCAGCACAAACATAAAAGTTACGTATGCCACAGTAAAAGCTACATGTGTCTTATAGATTCCTATTTATAACTACATTATGCTGCTTGATATACCTAGAGGCTTTGAGGACTTTTCCATAGGTTCAGCACATGGATCAATAAGGGTCAATTCACAAGGCCTGGTACGTGAACACCAAATATCTCCACAAATGATTCAATTCACCAAAAGGAAAGAAGGCCAGTGACCTAGTTAGCACATAAATTAGCTGAAAATCATGACATTTTGTAGAAGCGACCATCTTTGAAGTGACAAACAACTACTAAAGCTCATCCTTGTTTTGACATGGAACAATGCCATCTTTAGATTTCATTTCCCCATGTCAACAAATATTGGGTATAAGAACAAACAGGTTCAGAATCAACCATGCTAGGAGGGAGAAAGTGGGTGTGAAAGCATATGTTTTCACTCCTGGTTCATTTAAGTGCTTCAAGTGCTCTATGACTCATCATAGACCACCACTGGTAGGTCTGAGTATGGTTCACATGCAATGTAAATACAAAGTGGCCCCAGTCTGTACTGCATTTCGCTTTATGGTTAAGAGACATCAGTGCTAAAAGGACCAAAAACAGATCTGGGTCCCCTTCAAGTCCACTTGCAGTGTGACCACAAAGAGCATCAAGTTCATTTTGCAGCTTTTAGGTTCACTTTACCCAGCTGTTTAGTTACTCACCTCATCCCGTGCCACCAGAGTGATGAAAGCTCCTTGTCTGTAGCATTCTATTGCAATGCATTTTCCAATTCCACTAGATCCTCCTGTTACCTGGAATGTGAAAGAGTGGCTGATCATTAAACACTGGTAAATGAGCACACTTTTAAGCAAACAGTTCAGAGTCAATTCAAGGATTTGAAGGACAGTTTCATTAATATAATTTGCAGCTACCCTTACTTTTCAAGCTGTGGAATTTGATTTTCTTTACTTTTCCATTTATTCTGAATGTGTTGGTATCGTTTGATAGAGATTTAAAACAATATGCTCACACTGCTGTTACCACGTTGTAAACTGTGAATCCAAACAGATCATACCTTCAATCCTATGCTGTCATTTGAACAAAGCAGCTCCCTTTAAATTAATTCAATTGGTCATGTGGGCGTGTCATGTGATGCTTGCAGCTCACTATGTATTGAGAAAAACGTTATACCACTAAGAGTTTGAAATCTGAACAGTTTAAATCCTGAGATATAAAGAAACTTTGCGTTTACATGTGAATTTGGCTAAATACGTATCGCTAGCTAACGATCTGCCGTTATGTTTGCTAGCTGTCGAGCTAAGTAGCACTCTGGTACACTTACCACGACGTGGGCCCCGTTAAGTTTCAGCGGTTTGGGGCTAATGAGGGGCGATATCATGTATAACAGCAACACGAAGGCAACGACAAAGGCCACGACTACCAAAAGCATAATGAATGGCAGAAGGAGCCACCAGGAATTGCTGAGGAGCCAATCTGTGATCGTTGAGCTCAAGCCTTCTTCAGAGGACATGGGTGAAACCTGTCAGGCGTTAGCTTGTTGCTAACTAGCTGGATAGGGTTTGGGAGTCCGATAACGCAGCTGGGAGACAGGAGGCGGACCAGAAAAGGGGAGGCGAAACGCTGACCTCGGAGGAGGAGTTGTTTCAGGTTTG
Source organism: Brotula barbata (assembly GCA_900303265.1). Taxonomy (NCBI): domain Eukaryota; kingdom Metazoa; phylum Chordata; class Actinopteri; order Ophidiiformes; family Ophidiidae; genus Brotula; species Brotula barbata. The sequence continues at coordinate 29,893 of OMNV01008317.1, read as the reverse complement.
GCGGTGAGTCAACGAGGTGTAAAGTTCGGGATAAAGCTCGGGCGGCGAACGTTGGCTTTAAGCGTACTTTGCATCAACCAAAACAAATCGAACTGTGCACTTTGAACGGGTGCCACGATGGCGCCCTTGGTACTTGTAGTTCCCAAATCCAGGAAGTGTTTGGATTTTAATTTAGCTTCAGTGCAAATGGGACTACAAGTCCCATAATTATAGCCGCTGTCAGTTACACACCCAACCAGGAAGGCGTTTTCTTCCCCACCCGTGAATCGACAACAAGGCGGGCAGTCCAGAAGTCTGTAGCAAACGCGCAAGTACGAGAAACCTTCTCTGACGTGAAAACAAACAATGATTCAAAGCTTACGCGTCTTTATTTTAGACGAGATTGTTATCTAGACGGAACCTCCGATTATACAACCGAGAAAAAAAAAGACATGTATGTATCTGTGAAAGCACGTGATAGGAATTGTCCTGTCATATTCTTGCTCTTTCATCACGGGTGGGGGGAAAACAGCGCACCAGAGTGTTTACCCTGTAGTCTAATGTGTGACGCTGAAAACTACTGCTGTGAAACCCTTGTTTTTGACACCCGTGCCATGATTGTTACCTACAAGTTCCAATATTGTAACAAAAAACGTAACATCTTTTCTTGCTGTATAATTTTTATTTACATTATGGAAACGAAAGCCAGAGAACCTAATGCAGTGGTAACCTCTTTACAAGGAAAAGGCTCATCATTTGGCTATATCTGCAAACATTTACAGTCAAGTGAAATCTGATCCCCCAAAAATACAGAAGAGACTGTTTGAACACACAAGGAGTACAGCTTTACACACTCAGAGCTTACATGAAATGTGAGGGTATACATTTATTAGTAATGGCGACAAAGCACTCATTATATGCAATATGACCAATTTAGAAGTAAACTACAGAAAAATAACTTTGCAGCTTCTCTAGAAGGCACGTGTGCATACTGCCACTTATGGCTACATATAGTTCATGCTTACAAGGTGTATTCCTAAGTTGTTAAATATGTATATGATTATGATCAGTTCTCCTGAGCCATCGGTGTCCAAATTCAGTAACGCAGCCTAGTGTCATAAAAATTCCAATTGTAGTATTCAATCAAAATAAGGCTTACTTTTTGAAGTTTGACTGAACAACCAGCAAAGCTTGTGGGCAAATAATGGAAAGATGCACAGTAGGTCGTGTACAACATATGAGCAAGAAAGTAATTCCTCACTGGAGTCCTTTACAAAGCCTAATACAATTGTGGTGTGTCGGGAAGCTGGACTAAAGAACTAAAAAATTGGCCAAAAGGCCCATGTGGCGCCTTTCCTGAGTATCTCTATCTCAGACCCTTGTTGTATCCGCTTTTATCACGATATTTCACGATACAAACCATTTGAAGGCAATGATATTCCTCGTTTCACTCCCCTAGCACAGGTATTATATCCACGAAATATTTACTACAAAATGCTTGTTATGTTCATACAAAATAGGGAAAAGTACATAGGGCATTCATTACTGTCTAGTGAGATATATTCTGACTATGAGAGAAATAAAGTTAGACATGAGAGCCAGACCCAACTTCAAATAAATTGCTAAATTTTTTTACACTAACTTTAATAGTCTTATTTGCAACCATGATTTGTATATCTGTCAATAAGAGTTTTCCCAGATTTCTCAGGTATTCTGCTAAACAATGCCTTTTGCATTTAATGGATACCCAGAACAAATCAAAGAACACTAATAAATTCTCAAATTATACTGATATTTTATCAGGTCAACTACAGGTGGGAAGTCCTAAAAACTCTTTAGACAGAGGATGACAAACACAGTGGTCATCCCCTTGTGTAGCCATCAGACTGGCAGAACACTTATGATACATACACCACGAGGCTTGGTCAATGTTAGGGTAACAGAGAAAGAGGGACAAGGACAGTAAAGAGACACAACCAGAATTCCTCTGCTTTGGTTTGGCTTGGCTCAAATATTCCTGCCTCTAGCCTTCCTGTCCAAAGTCCTCTGTGAATTTTTTCAGTTTGTCCAGATCCTGTTCATTAACTGTTGGCTTTGTGTTGGACAGAGACCTCAGCATGTCAGACTGAAAAGAATAAGAAATGAGAAAATTAAATGATATTCAAATGTGGGGTTTGATAGAAGTATAAAAAAACCACAGATCAGGCTAGCATTTATACCCTTACCATGCAAACTATAGGCTCCCATAACTTTTCCCCTGGGACCTCCATCCATGTCATTTCAATTGCATTGGGATCCCCAGGAGAGCAAGGAGTCAGGAAGTCATCTATGATCGCATTGGGGTCAGTTCTTGATGGCCCTCGTACCTTAGAGAATGTTATTTAATTAAAACACACAGAGAAAACATATGCTTGACAGTAAAAGCATCAGAGAGTGGGAAATGTTTTTAGATCCCTACCCGTTTAAAGTGGGTGGCTGACTGGACTTTTCTGACAGGCTGCATTAGCGCGTCTCTGACTATGATACTGATATCAGCGCCCGAGTATCCATCGGTCTTCTTGCCCAGAGTGACAAAGTCAGATTCACTGAGTTCGTTGAGCGTGGAGCCCAAATGGAGTTTAAACATGAAGGAGCGGGCGTGCTCTTCGGGCAGGGGGATGTAGATCCTCTTCTCAAATCTGAGACATATAATTAACGTATAATTAACACGTTACCATGGTAACAAATAAATTTCACAAGCTAACTGCACGTACCTTCTTCTGATGGCAGAGTCTAAGGTCCATGGGATGTTTGTTGCTCCAAGTACCAGCACTCCCTCATTGTCATTACCGACACCTGCAAAACACAGCCAGCGGAAACAAACACGTCATTTCAATTTCATTTTCACTTCAATTCATTGCAAAAAAAATGTATCAACAAAACTGCCAATCTTCAAAGTGGTTCCTACTTATATATTGAGATTGCGGTTATTTCTTTAGAACTGATAGGCGACCATTGTTGGTGCACTTACAGGCCATTCAAATGCTTGTTGTTAAGTGTTTTGTTCTTCACTTATCACTTTCGTAGTTTTACTTTTGCGCTGGTACAATTTAATCACATGCTGCACTATAAAAATGGGACTTGACTTCTTCCAGGTGACACTACTCAGACCACTAACTGGAAGTAAATTATTAAACATATGTGTAGAAAGTAAAGCTCCATACACATAAACTGATCTGAATTATTTATTAGCAATAACTGGCATTCAGCCCTTTTGAGTTCATAATGAAAGAGAAAGAGATTACTATTTGCTTTTTGGCCATTGTTTATCATTGTTTGCAGTGTAATTATTTTCAGTCATCCCAGTTTGCTTTCACTTTTAAATTCACTGCTGTGTTTTTTTTGGGATTGTTGCCATGCAGTGATGTCACAGCCGGTATTTTTCATCATCCTGCAAAGGCAAAATAATTGTTGACCCCACTAATTGGAACGTAGCCTGAAGAGCAACATGTGCCAATGTTTAACCGCATGGAGAGCTTTGCAGCCGCAATTTTCTGCTCTGTGATTCAATGCTGAGTTACCCTTTTAAATATACATTGGCTAAGCAACAAATAAGTTGCAGTGAGAAAAGCCTGTCAACAATGTTTTGGGACTTAATCTACAAAGAGGATTAAAATGTTGGAATAAATGCGTGAACACTTACAGGGGAAAGACAGATACATTATATTTTATTTCATTCTTCTTAATATTCCATAATCAGAAATAAATTTGGTTGGTTACACTCACCCTGCATCTGGACCAGGAATTCGGTTTTGATACGACGAGCAGCCTCACTCTCATTCTCACTTCTAGAGCCACAAAGGGAGTCAATCTCATCAATGAAGATGATAGAAGGCTTGTGTTCTCTTGCAAGGGTAAAAAGATTCTTCACCAACCTGGGGAACAAAGGATTTTCATTAGAAGTTAGACATAAGTTTACTGCTGCTGTCAGTGGATTTATACACGTAGGCAACACTTGTGAGATTACTGCTTACTTTTCACTCTCTCCCAGCCATTTGGAGACAAGGTCAGACGAGGAGATGGAGAAGAAAGTCGAGTTGTTTGCCTCTGTGGCAACTGCTTTGGCCAAGTATGATTTTCCTGTACCTGGAGGTCCAAAGAGCAAGATCCCTCTCCATGGAGTTCTCTTTCCTGTCAGTTAAATAAGATATTTTTGTTGATATAAGTGGTAACAAATGGTGACAAGTGACAAGACAATATTAACAAATTAGGGATGTACTGTTGGCTTCTAACATTCGATTCAAAACTTATGGGCTGAACTTTTACGTACCCGTGAAAAGATGAGGAAATTTAATGGGAAGAATAACGGCTTCTTTCAGCGCTTCTTTGGCTCCTTCTAGACCAGCAACATCATTCCATTTGATGTTTGGTTTCTCCATAACAATTGCACCTGGGAAAATATACATCAGATTTGAATGAACATGAACAGATCTCTTATCAAACAAAAGTAATGGTCAAAATTCAACAAAATAAATACTATTAGAAATAGTGCAAACCTGAGAGCTGATTTTGGAACTTCTTTTTCTCGGGATCGTCACCTTCATCACTTTCATTCCTGTGGACATAAGCAACAGCATAATTAATGTTGATCAATATATGAGGGGACTCTGTTTTGAAACTACAAATATGAACCCATCACATTCCATTCAGGCTTTGAATTGCAACATGTCAGCTGACTGAACACCCTGCCCCACCCCATGTACACACCCCTTGTCGTCAGATTGCGACTCTTTGACAGGCTTAGCAGGAGGAGCCTTCTCTTTCTTTTTCAGATACTCCTTCAATTTTTCCGCTCTATCCAAGTATTCAGCACACTTTCCTCGGATACTCTGTTTGGCTTTGTCCCCTTGGGCCTCATCTGTTAAAATGAGCACAAAAAGGAACACATTGATATTGCTGAATCTGGGTTTCTTCAATACTTACACTTTTGTTACTTACAATAAACAGTGCTATTACGTGTATGGCTTTCCTGTTAACATCTGGTGACAACATAAGTAAAATAGTAGAGATATGAAACACTTCTTGTTATGTTTTTTGAGACATGAAGCCATTTTTTTACATCTAGAAACAAGCAGCAACACAGTGAAGGGTAGGTTTACATGATTACAAGACTTCATAGCAGTATGATGTTATGCCTTACATTTTACCACATGGAGAAAGTACTGAACAGCATGTTGGTACAGACGAAGAGCCTCCTCATAGTTTTGGGCTTTGTCTTCCTGTGCTGCCTTGCTGGCAAGATCAATGGCTTTCTAAAATAACAAAGGCAGCAATGTCAGGAGAATAATGAAACATGAAGGTGCTCAGATTAAAACAGGAAATAGACAGTGATGTGATGACAACTTTCAACTGTGAATAAGAAACGAGAAACATGACCAAGAAACACCACACAACGACAATGATAGAACTAAAAGAATCCTGTGGACGATATTTAAACGTTACTGCAAGCAAACTTACTTTTTGGCTTTCAGGTTAGTAAATATCAGAATGTAGTAATAAAATATTCATAAAAAAAATAATAAAATTGTCATCTCGCCAATAACGAAACGTGACTTCCCATAATAACGGAAACTGGCCCATTTTCACTTTATTCTGTAATGTGCAGAGTGCTATTTGAAACATTCAGCTACGTAACGAAATCTGTACTGAATACATATATATCACCCGGCAGTAGCCCAGCAAGGCTTGTTTAGGCTGATTAGCTAACATGTTAGCCAAGAGACGTTACATTTCCCAAAAAAACCGTCGAACTGCATGAACTACATGAAAACCGAGAGGCACTAGGCGTCATCTACTTTACTTTTATAAGCTTAAAACGAATCACAAGTGCCGTAAAGTAAGTATGAACTGCTCCTTTATTGGCCGAACTAAACGCTAGGCTAGCGAAGCTAACATTAATTAGCCGCTAACATTAGTTTACATCAAGGAAAACATGATTAGCAAGCAACAGCCAACAAAAGCTGGTGAAATATTAAGTCACACACACAGGCGAGGTGTTACAGTTTGTTCCTCTGTGGGAATAACTTTGGTAAATTAACTTTTTTTCGCGTGTTTATCGTTGCAACCACTGGGTTTGCCCCTCAACTTACCTGTAAATTATTGTTGGCAGCCATACGGGCTAGTTACGTGTGCAGTAGTCGAAACGAATACAGCCCGCAGCGAGTGGCATCCACTTCACACGATGCTTTATGTTTTAACCCCAGATACTGGGATCTGCGTCGATAATCTTGTTTTTTTGCTACGCAAAATTTCTTCCTTCGGATCGTCGCTGACTTGGGTCGAGGAGGGAACTTCCGCATTGAAAACTTGACACTCGCGTGCACGGAATGTAATGACGTCGGGACGTAGCCTCGGATTGTCCAGATGACATCACTGTTCATAACACCTAACTTTGGTTTACGCTCGATAGCTCTAAGGCCGAATTTACAGAATGATTGGGATTGAATGCCACTGAATATCTGAAGTCACTTTTTCATGTGCAGTCCTCGTTACTGTGCATTATGGTGGCCTGGAGTCAGAGGACTCTATAACAATGACTTCTTTCAATGATTTCTTATTGTAAGTCATGCATTTAGTTGTTATTGATTAATAACAGCTATAAGTCACTGACAAATAAAAAAATAGTAAAAGAAAAGCGTAAAAGCAATAACAAAAATAAAAATTAAAGTCCAGATTTGGAAAATTTGGATGTATGCATGAAAAAGTGTATAATTCTTCCTGTGGCACGCTCCAGGCACCATAATGCTCTGTTTTGTTAGTATATCAAATGCCTACTATATTACTTGATGAGGTCTGCGTTGAATTAATTAATAAACTGGACGATCCAACATAATGCATTTCATCTGGACACCTCTGACATATTATCGTAAATATAAAAATGAGCCATAATGGTTTGAAAGCCATCCTCCGTGTTGCAGAACAGCTGTGGTTAGACATGATCCAAATGTTCACAACATGAATAGCTGTCATCCACATCTGTAAAGCATATATTGTGTATTTTGTTTTTGTAGTAACCTCTTTATTCGCTAGGTACGCCTGCAGTTCTTCCACTCTGTCCAGGTACTGTTTACATTTATCTCTGATCTTCTGGTTGCCTTCTTTACCCTGGGGTTCACCTAATGGAAGCACAATATTTCTGTTATATTGATGATATGATACATGAGTTGTGATCAACGGTTGAGGTGATGGGTTACACCCATCGTGCACATTTTTGTGTGATGATCCGACTAATCTCAGTGTGTATAGGTATAAGATGCGTTTGGCGACAGCCATGGTGACGCACGTTTTAGAATGTGCAGAAAGTACTTGACAGCGTGTTGGTAGGAGCGGATGGCCTCCTCGTAGTTCTCAGCCTCGTCTTCCTTTGAGGCCTTCTGCGCTACGGCTATAGCTTTCTGAAAGAGCAGGAATATAATGTTTGAGACACGTTACTGTAACTATTCTTATTCTACATAGGAGGTACAAACTATGTGATCAAATGTTCATAAGACACTAGTAGACTCTCCCATTGTCTGCCCGGGTTCACCTCAGACAATACAAATCAAAGTCACAGAACAACATTCCTCTCTCCTGATTGCTTTAATTGCATAATCTAATGGACTTAAACCAGTGTACTGAAATAAAACAGAATCATAAGCCTAAATACAGCATGTCATAGTGATATGAATGCAATAATAATGATCTTGCATATTTACATGTAATCAGTTAATCAATAATTCATCCATATGCACTGGCCTGATTAAATAAAAGCATTTCTATGATTTAACAAAAAAATCCATTCCAGTAACCCTTACTTTTTTTAATCTATGGCATTTCAAAATTCTCTTAAATTTCTCTTATAAATTTCTCTTCTTCTCTATTCCAGATGTGTTGGGTCTCATTTTGAACAGATTTCCCCTGAATGCCTCCTGATATATTTGGAAACTTTGGGTATTGGTATACAGTGTAACGATGCACCCATTGGGGGTTACCTCAGACTTTCAGATGATTTAAGGTGAAACGAAAATCCAACTCAACTCCATCAGTCAACTCATAATGAATTAGACGGCATTAGTCATTCAGTAACATCATCACCGCGTTCATAAACCTGAATATCTGCTTGAATATCTGTACTGCCTGCTGGGATCTTTGCAGGCTAAAACTACAAGCTGACAGTTGATGGGCATTTATTATTGAAACGTGACAGTATAAACAAACCCTAGAAAGTCTACTAGAGGAATATACAGAGTTGAAAGTGAGACTTGAATTGAGATCTTAATCTTCATGATCAGGTTTTCTGCCCCGTTGGACGGAGAAGTCCAGACTGCCTCCGAGTCTGTGGACTTGATGTCACGTTGCACTACTTTTACAGTTATAGGAGCCGTAACACTGCAAAGTACAGCGTTTAACTGCGACTTTTTATACTTTTACGCTCTACTTAAACACACACACACACGGCGCTGATACGTGTACGGAGAGACTACAACCCCACAACTGTCAAAATAAGACCCGCCTGACTCCACACAGTAACACGATTATGAAACAGTCCATAAACATGAAGAGAAGTCTCCTAAAGAAACCGGGTAAACACTATACATCCTACCTGGAGGTTGGTTGGCTCCATGTGGAGTCCTATGAGCAGAAAAGGTCACAACTAAGTCAGCCTGCTGGGATCTTAGCTAGTCTCCTTTCTTGTCTGGAGTTTGTTGCTCGCCTAGTTCCTGGTTGTTTGTCCCTCCCACAGCAGTGACAAAAGTGAAAGAATGCTGCTGCACAATGCTGCAACACACAAGTCCTTCAGCTAGTGAATCACTGTGCCCGGCTCGTTATTCAAGATGCGAGGATAATGAGCCAATGCTTCTATAATAATTATTATTTTTTTAAAATCTAAAAATATTTCAAGTTGACTGCCAAAATGAATCGTTTGAGGTGTTCTGAATATTTTTTCTTTATCTTTCACTGCTTAAATGCATGAAAGAAGAGGGTAAAATAACCTGGCCACATGTAACTGAGTATGGAGGCTCTTGTTACACCCACGGTGTCAACATGAGACACCGGAAAAAACGAGGACTTCACCGGAGAACAAGCAGGTCGTGTTGCGATGACTATTTTCTCCACTAGAGGGCGACCTATGCCCATTACACAACTACAACGAACTAAAATGAACAAAAAACTTATTAAATCCACTAATTGTGTTCTTCAGGGCTCTTAAAGGGCTTAAATCGGATGTTTTGCGCAAAATATAATTTCTACTTGCAACGATGGTTCTTCTGATGTCAGATTTGTTTTTATATGGTGTGTATTCTATACACGAGCTGCGTCAGAAAAGTATGAATATATGTATATTTTTTACAATTGCTGTAACAGACGGTAGTTCAACTTTTGATTTACAAAAACGCGATTCTGTATTATATTTTGTGCTGCTGTCGCCACAATAGTGTGGTTCCGTCAAGGGTGATTGTGGGAAGGAAAAAACATTGCTTTTATATTGATATTTTTGAGTTCATGTGATTTTCTAACCAGTAAACTATGCCCAGAATTTTTAAAAAAAGCACTCCTGCTGCCATGTAAACTATGAGAGACCTTTGGCCCCACAACTCGCCGGATTACTTCGCGGTGTGGCGCTCAGACCGCCGACAGACTGACACCTGATAGCGCACAGTTTGTTTGGGGGGCGGAGGGGGCTGGTGACGGGGAAGTAGCATTTATGTATTCAGAAACATGCGCCACCATCATCCTCTGCGGATCTCCAACTTTTCTCTCCCTTTAGCGGACGTGCATGTGGTCGTCTTGAAAGCGCGCCGTGCGTAAAAGCGCGCAGTCCGCTAGGGCGCATTTCATGGAGAAGTACGAATGACAAGACCTGCGCGCCGCGGGTTGCTGTCAGCATCTAAACGGGATCTTTAACGCGGATCATGGCGCGAGGGGTGAGAGGACGAGCTCACCTTTTCGCTTGCATTCTCGCCTTTTTGACCACGTTTTCCAGGGACGCGAATGGACAAGACGCTTTTAACGGCGTGACGGGGTTTAGTTTGAGTCCCCCGTATTTTAACCTCGTCGAGGGGTCACGGATCTCCGCCACCGCAACTTGCGGCCACGATGAAACTGGGAGGCCGAGATATGATTTATATTGTAAGCTTGTTGGAGGACCAAACACTGGACCTCCTACTCAAAACATCCAGGTGAGGAGCGAAGTCCACCAAAACTTTTCCTCCGTGTGTGGAAGAGTATAAAACTCTATTGGGAAATTCCACATTGTGTAGTCTGATAGACTCAGAAACCAACAAGGCAAATCTGAAACGCAAAGTAAATTCTTTTATATCATATCTATGAAGATGTTCCCTTTTAACCGTGATTTGCTGTGTGTGTGCCAAAGTTACCGATTGAGTCAGTAGTGCCTGGAGGAACACTGACTGACTTTACGCCTGCCCTGACCAAGTTTGTACTGCTGCCAGAAACATTTCAACACCATTGTATTTGTGTCCCTCGTTTTCTAAAAAAAAAAAGGCCCAGTAAAGAATTAGTTTGACTCCTTATGACTTATTTTGAAGGGTCCTTGACTCCCTCAGCTGCCAATGTCTAGTGTTACGATAACAATTATAGCTTTTTCCTAAACTTGCATTACATTTTATCCTTGTGTTAAATCTAAGAGGTTTTCATTATAGTTCATGTCTTTCGCACTTACAAATGCCAGAGAAAAAGTCAGAGAAAAAAGTCAATCAGATTTGATTGTACGTGTACCTAGTTTTCATCTGCCTGTCTTGTGCCTTAGCAGATTTTGTGGACACTTTAAGCTCGTAGCTGATTGACTCTCAAAAACATTTGGGGTGTAAATCCTCACCTCAGAATGTGGCATTACAGAGCTAAAAAGATGTGAACACTGAATTGTGATACTTATGGAGTCACAAAACTTAACAAAAAATCAGCGTACGTATCGGATCAGCAACTAAATATCATTGCAATCTTATCTTGGGAAGTCTCTTGGCTATTCGCACCCCTAACTTGCTAAGTGAACTCTGCGTCAACTTGCGCTGATTATTTGTGTCTTTGTGTTTCTCGCTACCAACAATCTGGCACCATTTAGGGTCAATACTGCGATTACTGCACCTCCAGTGACCCAAACAAAGCCCACCCAGTGACCAATGCCATCGATGGAACAGAGCGCTGGTGGCAGAGCCCCCCTCTCTCCAAGGGAGCGGACTACAACGAGGTGAACGTCACCCTCGACCTTGGGCAGGTGAGATTCCCGTACTTCACACAGCTGTGCAAAGCAGGTTACCTGCTGCTACCTGTCTTGTGTGTAATGGTTGCCGTGTTGTGAAAGTACACCATAGCACCTGGATGTTGCTTGGGGAACTTAAGGAAGGTGTTCCTTCTGCTACTGTCAGGTGCATCATGTCATTTGTGCTGTGAAAGTTCTGTTTCTTCCCACTGTGGACTGTTGAGCTGCTTCTTTGTTTGGGACATGACGTTTATTAGATGTTGTGGTACTTCACTGAATTATATTTCAAAGGTTCGACACGATTCTGTCTTACGTTTGAGCTTTATCGCATTAGCCAGCGGTGGTCATGTGAGTAATTTACTGCAGTAGCTGCATGCCAGGAATCAGATTCACGCCCCTCTGGCTGGCAAATATGCACAAACCGTCTCTTTGGCAGTAGTTTGGCTCCTGGCCCATGAAATTGCACCTCACGCTCAATTATCCACTGTGAGGAGAGAGAGGAATTCTGTATCGGGATTAGGGCTCACAAGGATGTAAAATCTCCTGTGAAGAGTGCACATGTAGGTCTGGATCTCTTTCCTGAGCGCCTCTCCGTGCATGTTGTGTCTTTAGTGAGTGCTCTGTCAAACAATGGATATTGGCTTTTTCTATCTCTGCATTTAGACAGACTGAGCTCGTCAGCTAAATATAGACAACGCGTACAAGAGGACGGACACATGTGGGGCCTTGCTGGATGTCTGGCTTTAATTCGCAGTAATGCTCATTTTGCTCAGGCCAAGGCAAAGCGGTATTATTGCATTATGGTGTGCTATAAAGAGCATGGCTGTGTTTGGGACAACCATGCACACAAAACACCACCACCCCACCATACCAGCACGCACATGCACACCTGTCACACAGATTTTTCTTGCAATGGCATCTGATGCAAGACTGTAAACAATGTTCACCTGCCATCCTTAAACTTCCTGGTGTTGTTTTTAGCACCCAAATCCTTGAACATACCAACCTGCCACATCTCTCTGTGTGTGTGTGTGTGTGTGTGTGTGTGTGTGTAAGGAGAAGAAGTAAAATTGATGATGTGCTGTCGCATATTTGTCATTTACTAATTGGATCTTTATGAGCTGGCAGTGCAACGAATGAAATCTGCAAATCAGCATTCACGGCGTCTGCCAAAAGACGTTTGTTTTCAGAATGAAAGAAAAGAAAGACACATGGAATGAAAAAGACTTGAATCTTGATAAAAGATTACTGTGACTAATGAGGAATTAGATTTGGGTTTGATATCATGTTTCGTTGTGGCTGGCTCGGCGTCTTCATCCTGTCAATGCGAGCTTGTGCGTCTCCAGACGTGGATAAAAATGTTCCATGCACAGTTTAGATGATGTGGTCAATGAAATATGTGGGCTGGATCCAGCTGAAAGGGTGCTGAAGTCTCTTTTAAGACCGACACAGGTGCCTCTTTTGGTGTTATCTACACAGAGCGGAGATAAATTCTATAATGGCACAGCTGATGTTTATGTTGGAATTTCACAGTTCAAAGAGAGAAGTGGGTTTTTTTTGACAGATCTGTTTCCGCTGAGTCTGTAAAGAAGATCGTTTGAAGCTTTAGTGTCTGGGAGATCCACCAAGAGATTAAGATAATCGTGGCTATTAATACAACTTACAGAGCATTCTTGTGGGTTTTTTTTATGCAGAAATCGAAAAACCTTGGCATTATTATGGAAAAAGAGGCTGCTTCTCGCGATCACAAAATTGACTCCACCTCTAAAATGTTAGGAAACAACCATGTTCATCTTGAAATGGGTCCTTAAAGATGAACAGTTTGGTGTACACCACGACACAGATCTTGGTGTCAAAAGACCTAAAGGTTGTAAAACATGGTGTAAAATTAATCCACGGATCATATTTGAAGGATTAAATGTGCATCCCGTCCAACAATGATAAGATAAGATTAAACTTTACGGTGCAGGAAGTTGTGCCACCTCAAACATAGCGGGAGTTATCTTACCAAAAATAAAGATTAAGATAAAAGAAAGATACCGCCAAAAGAAACAACTAGCAATAACATCAAATGTAAATAAATCAAGCATCAGGAGTTAATGTAGCACTGAGTCTGTCTACATATTGCACACAATAAAGCCGAGGCTACAAAATCTGACCACAACTCACTTATATATGAATATGTAGATATGTAGACTTCATACTTTGGCCTTTTTGTTGTGCTCGGTATGCTCATGCTCATAAATCAATATATGATATGATATGATATCATATCATATGATTGATCAACCTCTGAATCGTCCTTTTCCCATCTCATCATGAGTTAAGACCACCTCTACCTCTCTCCCCAAGCATCTACTTCTTTTCCAAGAACGTTTGCTCTTGCTAAACTATTTGCGGGGTGCAGTCGGCACGCCATTGTTCCACTGCACATTCACACCACAGACCGTATCAGACCGTCACTCGCTACTTTTTTCTTGGGAATGTATTTTAGGAGTCCTGACGACATGTGAGCACCAGAAACCACATGAGGCAAACATACCAGGCCGTCTGTCTGTCCGTCTCATCTGACGAGACCCAAGTGCGTCTGAAATTATGATCAGTTGCCGTTTTATGTATTGTTGTTTTCTTGTTTTTCTATGGTGGACGGACGTGGTTTCATTGGATTTACAGGTGGATTTGTATTTGCTCTTTGGGCCAAGCATCTGCTTACACCAGGTGTAGACAAGAGCCTTGACTTTTTCAGCCTCTGTTCCATTTGATGAATAGGGATGATCGGTATTAGTCCGGTTCTGGTTTTGGCTCTGCTTGCGGTTTAGCACCGTTCAAGAGAAAACGCTTCCAAGAGCTCAATTTAAGAAAAATTCCCCAGGAACTTAATCCGCTCTCTCCCTGGGGTCCACCTCCCACCAAAGTTGGTTTGAATGTTTGCCGCTGTCGCCCCCTTTTGTGTTCGAATCCTTGGAGGCTGTATTGTGTGACATCCTTTCTATGCCCTCAAATACTCACAAAGGTTTGGCTCTTTTTAGACCTCACTGAAAGTGACCTGCTCTCCGCTTTTCACTGCTTAAATAGACAGAAATAAGAAGTGGTGTTTTGTGGTGGTGAGAAAGCGCTTAGCCAGCACACATGGATATGACAATGCACAGACACGTAAGATCAAGCATTCCACTTTATCCGGACACCAGTCACACCATTGAGCAACAACCAAAGCTGCCTCCTTCGGACGTTCTTATCAAAGAATCACTATCGCATCAAAACAATGTGTTTTTACACACGGGCCATGTGCTCTCTCACAGTGATAACTTGAAGAGTTTTTATTGCATTTGGATCAAACGTAGTAAGTTAGATGGGGTTAGGGGTACCAGTGCTATCAGTTTGTGAAACTTTGCACCCTTTGTGGGCCAGTTTTGTATATTTGTCTGATTAAGCTCCTGATTCGTCACCGTGCTGTGTGACATATTCATATGTTGTAAAGACAAATTTCAGTATGAAGACGCCAAACAGGAAATGCGGCTGTATTACGGCAATGCTTTTTAGGCAGCGACAGAAACTTCCTAACTGACCTTTGCCAGCTGAATCCGATTGCAGAGGCACATGTCAATTAGGTGCTCACGCTTTGTTGCAGAGAGACTGGAGAGACCTTTTTACCTTTGTCTGCCTTGGGCGCAACAGATTTTATTCACTTAAATAAACCAAATGTAAATGTAAAGAAGGAGTGATGCTAACAATTAACAGGAGAGATTTTCAGTTCCTCAGTCTGTCTTGTGTGCCCAAGACGTTTCGTGATGTCACCAAATTGCTACCAGTCTTCTCTACAAGACATTTTCTGCCTGTATGCTGAAACGTGTTGCAAATATGTAATCCCAAAACACATGAGTGACACAAACTGAGACCAGCACGGCCAGGGAATTATGAAGGAGCATTAAGCCCAGCTGCCTGTATTCATGTGCTTGATAACATTTGCCGGCACGGTGCAGCTGGTATTGTCAGACTCCAACCCTGCGAGATAAAACGGGCTGTTACACACATCCCTATTGCTGTGGTGATGATGGTGATGTAAGCCCCTGCCTTTAGCCCGGGCTGCCTTAGGCGCCAGGCCAAGTCGGCAGCTATTTACTACTCTGCTTACAGCCACCTCGTGCCGGTTAACAGTGGTCGTCTGGCCTGCAGAGCGGATCACAGGTCATTGTTGGAGCTCTTACATCTGATGTAGAAACGGTTGGAGGGATAACGTGGGGTCTATTTAACTTTTCCAGGAGTTTGACTTGAATGTTCAGATAGAAACCTGTGGTCACAGGTGTTATATATCACATTGTTTATACGGAATAGTTTCTTATGCCTTTGATCCCAAACACACTGCGTGATAAATGTGTGCGCCCTGTTGCCAATGTTGATTCTGAGGAGGTTCATAATGACTTTTAATAGGTTATTAATCACATGGCATGAATGAGCAAACATGCAGTAACCAACACAGAATAGTTCTCCATCAATTTTTGAGGAGCAGCTGCACCCTTTATCGTAAGGATGTTGCTGACAAGCAGAAACTTGCACATTCTCCGGGAGCACTACTGTACGTGTCCTCCTACACTTCCCTTGGAACTTTGCAGTCGGCTTCGTACAATTTTTTGCTGCACGATCACTAAATCTGTTGACAGGGACTGTTTTGCCCATGGAGACAGAATGAAATGCATATGCTCCTCTTCTATCACCACCTGTTGCACACAGACAAACAGTTGCACATTGCATTGTTTCGGGCTGCGAGTGCTCCACCCTGCCGTGCGTGGTCTGACAGGGTTGATCTGCTCTGACAGAGGGTGATTTCTCCTCCTCTTTACATTGCATTCTTGTGCCACAACAGCAGACTATCTTGAGCTCACTCACTCATAAAATAACACCTCTCACCTCTTCACTGTACTTGAAAATCTACATCAACGGCTTGCTCATTAGATAGAAATTAGATTCTGGCTGCATTATAGATTAGATTTTAAACTAGATTATAGTAATCTACTGTATATTGTGTTTTGGTTTTTTTAACCAATACTTTTGTCTAAATTGTAAAAGCACTTTGAGCTACATCTAATGTATGAAATGTACTATACAAGTGTACTTTATCTAATATTATAGCAATGAAGTCTCAGTGGAACACATTTAGGAAAAAGCATGAATAATATCTAAGATTAAAGATTAAAGACATTCACGTGGCAGTTAGAATAACTGGTCAGGTGATCAGCGAGTTGAAACTCGGCATGTGTAGAGGCAGCGCCCAAGAGCGGACATTCATCACACTTTAACACTCTCACATAACTGTCCTGTGGAGAGTCAACAAATCTGAGTCATGATATAGGACCGGGATTGTGTGTATAGGTGTGTCCGTGTGTACAGAGGAAGGGAAAATGTTAAGACGCTTTTAAAAAGGTGTTGGGTCGTTGGAGACCTGGCTGCTACCTGGTTGATTATGTGAAGTTTACCGAAGAGATTCTTGTGATTTCATAACTTCTATGTGTCACACATTTACTGGAGGTCAACGTCCAGAATCGATATGGGCGTAGAGAGAAGAGAGGGTGGGTGTCAGAAAAGTCAGGACTGTTTGGCACTCACCCCCAGACTCCTACAGTAAAGCTCCGGGCACAGCACTGGTTTCTAAAGCCTCAGGCTGCAGATTCAGGGAAGGGTAGAGGATGAGCACCACGCAAGTGGGTTCCAGGGATTTTTGCCACAAGCTTGTCAATCTGTTTCATGTCTTCATACGCCACTGGAATCCTGTACTTGTGCACTTAACATGCCATCACGATATTTCGTGCTCCATCCAAACAATACGTAGGTGCTGGATGTATTTGAGGAGTGTGTTTAGACTGGCAGGACTCAGGGTGAGAGACAGGTCTGAATGAAGCAAAGCCATGCTAGGACAGGCCCTTTTTTCCAGACTCATTCTGTCTGTTCAGTGCTCATCAGCACAGGTAGTGGTACCAGGCCAGCATAACATAGTTAAAGTGTCTTCTGTTGTACCGTTGTGTTGATCTTTATGTAAGTTTACGTGAATGGGACACCATGAGTAACACAGGCGAGTGCTGTGCCATAAAACCTTGATGCATTTTTAGGAAAGAGATTTTATTTGCTTCAAGGACAAAATATAAATGGCTGTTATTTCTGTGGACAAAATGTATGAAGATGTTACTTGCTCTCGTCATAAAAATATACATCTCAAGGACACAGAACTGATTTTTTGATTTTTTGATTTTTTTGACCTGTTGCTTCATATATATATATATATATATATATACAGTATATGTGAGAGGATCTCTTGGGCCCCAGCATGACCCTAATGTTTTAATTGAGAAGCACATCTTGGTCAGGAGATTCGTGCGGATACAAACTGCTCTTGTTCTTTATTCTGCCTGACGGGAGTCAAAAAAACCACAAATTAACGACAAGTTTCGATTATCTACCATTTTATTTTGGTGATGCTGGGCCTGCACTTCCCGACGTTTTTGGCAAGCTGCTGGGGAGATTTTCACCTTTGTGCGTCGCTCATCAGTGACAGCTTCCTCCATGCTCTGTTTTGGGGGCACTCGGGGGGCAGTAGAATGTGACGCTATGTTTGGAATCTGCGATGGGTCCCCATGCCAGTCGGCACGTCTCTGACCGCCCCCTACCCTCTTTATCCATCATGCCTCCCATCCCCCTCCATCCAGCCTTCCCTTAACGTCACTGCGGCTCGTGTGAACTAAACTTCCTCCCACTTCACAGCAGAGGCAGAATATTGATAGTGGGCAGCTCGGCAGTGAGGGCTTTGTTTCTGTTTTTAGCCGCATGACGAACCACATCTCGTTTGCGTTCATCCTGTTGCACGTGGGTGTGTGGAAGTGTTCTCTGATTAGTTGGAGGATACACCCTATTCAAAGTTGAGGTTAGAATATTTTTAGGCTGCTTTGAGATTTACTGTTTTGCCAAATGAACACTTGGTCATTAAAGGATCATCAAAAAGGCTATTCCTGATCTGCAGGCTAATGATTTTCTGGTTTGCCTACAATTAGGGTTTGCTGACAGCTTTCAGAGAACAAGGTCAGGAGGTTCCCCAGCTGGCCTCTGAACTCTCTCTCTATCCATCAACCTGAGAGCTACTTGAACTCCAGTGTTGAGGGGGTTGCAGTGCTTCAGGATACTCGTAGATCCCCGTTGACAAAGTCCATGACACCACAGCAGAGGCATCGTTAGTTTGCTTTGAGTGATGTTAGCGTAGCTGCTTTGCCTCATGCAAAGAAAGACAGATATCTGAACGTTCCAAATGCCTGCTGGGGTTTTTCATCAAGGATGCTCGACGAGTGCGGACCTGCCTTCATCCCCTTTCACAGACACAGTCTATGGAATCGTCTCTTATTTAATAACGTGCAATATTTTTGGTACACCATTCATTCTTTGCTTCAGTCCTGTCAGAAGTGACTCAAATGTTGTTTTATGATCAACATCAGCATCGAAATTGCATCAAGGTAAACTGGGCTGCAGACTCCAAACCAAGACGGGGGTGTGGTGATTAATTAAAGATGTTGTGTGGTCTGGTATGAGCCTTTGGCATTGTTTGGTAGGAATTCCAACTCAATGCCAGACTGTTACAAAGAGAGCTGTAACTATCATGAAGTAAGCTTTGCCTTGTACTCTGACTCTTGATGATGAACTGCAGTGGTGGACAAAGTGCCACATACTTAAGCAAAAGAAGAAATAAAAGTACAGATAACTCATTAAACTCATTAAAGTGACACATCAGAAAACATACCTGAGTAAAAGTCATTCAACTGTCGAAGTCCATTTTACTAATTACATACTTTTGGGTTAAAAAGTGAAGGCATAGGTTTTCCTTCCGATATGTAGTTAAGTAAAAGTAATCATTAACAAAAAAATGTACACTCCACTAAAGTATAAAGTCTTCTGAACCATACTTAAGTACTGTCGTAAAGTATTTTTACTTGGTTGCTTGTTACCGCTGCGCCGCCTGACTGAATGCTCTGTGTTGTCAGGAACAATCACTGACATCATTTTCTGCCTTTGTGTGGCCTGTATATCCTGGTGGAAGATGGAGGTAGATTTCGAAGAACAAACTTGGATCATGTGGGCTTAACTAGCGTCTTTTCACTAACCTGCACCTGCACCGTTTTTTTTTTGTGATGACAAACGTTGAATTGTTTGCACTTCGCTGCGCCGCATTAGCGCAGAGAAACTGCAGCAGGGATAACGTGGGATTAAAACAGGAAACCCAGGCCGTGATCCAGTGCAGTGGTTAAATCCTTAATAGGCCCTTGATGATCATTTGCAACATTGGAGAGAAATGTCACCCGAGCTGACACCGTGCACTCACGGCTTCCATTCGAAAAGAAATAATAGTATTGTCCAGGCTGTGGGCCAATGCTGAGGCCTTATTCAACAGGGGAAGTGGAGCTCAGGAAGTGAATTTTACCAAGGAATGACCTCGTATTCACTGTTTGTTTTGGTTTTGGTTCTAGCTCTTCCATGTGGCGTATGTGCTCATCAAATTTGCAAACTCCCCTCGCCCCGATCTGTGGGTATTGGAGCGTTCTGTGGATCAGGGGCAGACCTACATCCCCTGGCAGTATTTTGCACGTAAGTTGTAATGTTTTACACGCATGTCACAATTAACGATCATCAACTACTCAAACAAACTTGAAGCAAAACTATATTTCCCGGGTGTTTCCGTTTTAGAGAAAAACTGTCATTGGGCAGCAGCTGATTGATAGACAGGATTGATGATCACTCCTTATAGATTTTCCTCCATGTGAAAGTATTATTTGCTCTTATCCTACTTTGTTTGGTCAGATTCTAAGCGTGAGTGCATTGAGAGGTTTGGGAAGCAGCCCAATGCTCGTATAGTTAAGGATGACGACCAGCTCTGCACCACGGAATATTCACGGATCATCCCTCTGGAAAACGGAGAGGTGAGGCGTCACAGTCCAACCAGAGTAAAAGGTACAAAACAAAATATTAAAAATCCATGACGTGTTCTCCAGATCGTGGTGTCTTTGGTCAACGGTCGACCGGGGTCCAGAAACTTCACCTACTCACCTGTGCTACAAGACTTCACCAAAGCCACCAACATCCGCATGCGCTTCCTCCGCACCAGCACCCTGCTGGGACACCTCATCTCCAAAGCCCAGAGAGACCCCACAGTCACACGCAGGGTAAGGCTCATCCTGGATGACCTCACACCAAGGTGCCATCTCGTCTCCCATTTGGGCGACTCAGATTTACAGCTCTGCACCAGCTGTTCCAGCGTTTTGCTGACACCAACACACCACCCCGATCTTTCCAATTTGTCTTTGTGAAAGCCTCATTTCAGATTTGTCCGTCCAAGTATGAAGGTAATTCCCATGGTTGAGAGAGCCAGGACTGGTTTGGGCGTGCAGGCCGTGGGCTTGAAATATATTCTCCTCTTTTTCACGTTTCTCACAATTTACTGTCTGACAGACAAGGTGAAAGCATATGAGTAGCTAGTTAGAATTACAGAATAAAACATATTTTTATTTCATCACATTTCAAATCTTATCTCATTTTCACAATATGCACTGATTCACTGCATGACCTTATCATGGACTCGCTGCAGCCTTCACATGGTAAACCTCTGACTGACTGGCAGACATCAAAGCCAGGCGTTGATGTTTGTAGATCTCCCGATAACTCGGCTATTCTTTCCAAAGAGTGCCTGTGATGACATTTTTCTTGTTTGTTGCCAGTACTACTATAGTATCAAAGACATCAGTGTTGGGGGTCGCTGCGTCTGTCACGGACACGCGCAGGTGTGTGGTGGCCGTAACCAGGACAGTCCAAACAGGTTTGTGATTTATTTTTCTTCAGTTTCAACAGTTTTAACAGCGCTGGATGAATAAATCCTTGAGCCTTTCAAATGTTAACTTTGAAGTCGGACCAGTTATGTCACTTTTTTTGTTCATTCATTAACAGAGTGGAATAGAACACTGGCCTTCACTGCATAACCAACAGAGCCACATGACTTTGTTTTGAACGCCATGAACACACACACGAAGATATGATCAAATTTTTCTATTTGATGAACAGTGATCTGTTTCTGAGGAAGGGAAATTGCCTCATATGTTTGTATCCTGACATCATCACTGTGAGAAGCGGCAGATGCTTTTCGAAAGCCTGGCTACCGGCTGTGATGATGTAATGGTCGGTAAAGTGTAAGATGTGTGATAAAGTGCCGCTTTGAACCATCGCAGCCCTGAATTTTAGACAGCAGAACATAATACTGGTGAATTTTAAAGGACACTCCAAAAGCAGTGCAGTTTACATTCAGTTTATTAGTATATCTGAGAAGGAATATACACATAAAAAAATACACAGATACCCAAAATCACCAATCCCCCTTATGGATGGATTTTAGATTTCAGATTAAAACTTTGATTCTGGCTGATTCTATAAGTTGTAGTTCAATTTTTAAAATTTTGTCTATTTTGAATTGTCAGTGTATTCAAAATAGTCGCTCTGCTCATTGTTGATGTTTCATTTTGGTTTAGACCAAAACCAAAATGTACTGTCATTGGTTTATGACAGTACTGAACAAACACTTTCTAATGATTATGCCTGGATTAATGCCTTGTTTATCTCTAATGACACTGAGCACGACTCATTCCACGTCTCCCTTTCTCTCTCTCATCTGCTGTCTTTAGCCGCCAATGTGAGTGCCAGCACAACACCTGTGGAGACTTGTGTGACCGCTGCTGCCCAGGCTTCAACCAGAAGCCGTGGCGCGTCGCCACTGTCGACAGCCCCAACACGTGTCAGCGTGAGTACAGAGATAGTGGTTCATTGAATGCATGAATAAAGAAACCGCTCGCTGCTGTTGTCCCTCTGAATTAGAACCTCTTCGGATTTGAGCCTCGTTGGAGATGCTGTCATGTGGTAATTGTAGAGAGCCCGGGTGAAGAGTTCAAAGGGTATTACTCTTATGGTATGTGAAATGAACAGCACGGTGCACGGATAGCTGCGGAATAGCTTCTTGTCTGCCCATCAGATAGTCGCTTGTGCCAACTTATCAGCCAACACGGCTGGATAAGCTGGAGTCTTAACTGGATTGGACGACTGACAAGATTCGCCATTTTAATAACTGGAGACACTGAAATACAACCAAGTGCACCCAGGCCGTGGAAACGCAACATGCATGAGCATTCATAGACATTACTGATGCGCGTGGGGGGTTTCCAGGAAGAGAACAATTTACTTTGAATTTTATAGTTTGTCTTAAAACTAAACAACCAGCAATCCAAGGGGAGGAGGGTTCCACATATCTGCTGATATATATAGTAACTTTGAGTTGTGTGTGTGTGTGTGT
Organism: Brotula barbata; assembly: GCA_900303265.1. Taxonomy (NCBI): domain Eukaryota; kingdom Metazoa; phylum Chordata; class Actinopteri; order Ophidiiformes; family Ophidiidae; genus Brotula; species Brotula barbata. The sequence goes on along the minus strand of OMNV01008317.1, from coordinate 7,316 downwards.
GTGTGTGTGTGTGTATGTCTCGGGGGTTTCCTCCTCAGCTTGCCAGTGTTTCTCCCATGCCACCGACTGTTATTATGACCCAGAGGTGGAGCAAAAGGGAGCAAGTTTAGACACCTTCGGCAGGTACGACGGAGGAGGAGTGTGCATCAACTGCCAGGTATGAAGTACATATCAAGTCCAAACTGATTCCTCTGTGTGTGTCTGTGTGTGTGTGGGGTTGGGAGTGGGAGTGGGGGAGGAAGTTGAAGGTGGTGGGTGCATAAAATATGAAACAGAAGCTCAAATCATCTGCACCATTTACTTTGCAACTCCTGATTATCCAATATAATCTAATGTAATCTAATTTAAACTAATCTGAGCTATCCATCCATAATATATACCATTCAGCCATAATCTGATCTAATCTACGAACTTTTTGCCTCTCTAGCACAACACTGCCGGAGTGAACTGCGACCGGTGCGTCGAGGGTTACTACAGGCCTTATGGATTTCCTCCCGAGTCGCCGACTGGATGCATCCGTGAGTCACATGTCATTTGTGATTTTTAAAATATGATAGTCATAACAACATTATGACGCTACTGTAGACATACGCACAACACGTGTGGGTCTACCTCGGTGACCGTTGCTGTCTGTCAGACGCATGCCAGCGTACCGAGTGGCACCAGAGAACGCTGTCTCACTGAACGATGTCTCACTGTGTAGTTATTTTGCACGTGTCTGACTAAAACGTGAAGTCAAAACACCAGGCAGGCAGCAGTATCGTTATTAGAGGCAGACACAAATGGATCCACAGACACGCCGCTCGTAGAATAAAACAACAAAGACGGGCTCCACTTGTGTTTATATTGCTTGAATGGTCCTTTCCCACTCCTCGCCATATAAATAGCACTCACTCGTGTTTGGAAATTAGAAAGTAGTGGAATTAAACTGTTTGCCCTGAGTGCTTTGAAAGTTAAGCACAGAATCCACAAACCCCGATACGGAGCTCAGCAGCGGAAGGAGTTACTTTGGCGCAACACAAAAGTTCAGTAATCATTATTTACTTTGGCGTACTCTTATTTGGAAATGAAGGAAGGCTGAAAAGGCATTATTTAATTGCTACATATGCCATAAATATGAATTTTACCTTTGTTCTCCGTCGATTTCCATGTAAGTCAGACAGTACGTAAATGTACTGTACCTGTTGGTGCATGCGCGTGTTTGTGTGTGTGTATTAAATAAATTAAACCTGTGCCCAACCAGCCTGCAGGTGTGATGACAGGACTACTGCTGGATGTGAGATGGGATCTGGCAGATGTATCTGCAGGCCCGAGTTCACCGGAGAAAACTGTGAGCGCTGCGCTGCCGGTCACTATGGCTACCCTCGGTGCATCCGTAAGTTTAGTTTGGCTCAAAACTCTTATATGTTGGATATACAATGGTGCACTGGGTAAATAAAAAGTTTTACGACTCTTGGATAAATCTTTTATCCGGCGTTACTGATTATGAAGACTAGAAAGTGCAGTTCTTGAAGGGACTGCAAGAAGATTGTATTGTGCTGAAAGTTTCAGGAAGTGATGGAAGAGGGAAGTATGAACTGCTGCAAGATTCGAGCAAATACAAAGTTAAAATATTAAAAAACATGTTGAAAATGTAAGTGTTAAAAAGTACAGATAGACAGGCTAAAAGGACAGATTTGTGACAGAGTATGAAAGACATAAAAAAATTGGCAAAAAAAGTGAACTAGTTTAAATAATGTTTTGTTTCAATGAAGCCGAACATTTAGAAGTTTCTTTGACATTTCAAAGTGCTTGAAGGTACAAAAAATGTTTTCCGTGTAAAGAGTGAAATTTGCATTCAACCAAATAGACAAATGAGAAAATAATGAAATGTGTCAAGGTTTTCAGGTTCTGTCAAAGCCTAGCCATCCATTATACGGCGGTATTGATTTCAAGTTCACCTTTCTGAGCCCTTTATGTCTTCCCCATGTGACAGTTTTTCCCTGAGGGGCAGAATTCTCTTCTAGAGAAATTTTATCTGACACGGACCTGGTATTGATCCTGCAGGGCTGCATGGAAACGACCATGTTGCACTGTAGACGGCCATTATTGCACATTCCACCCGTCATACATTCATCTAATTGAGAAGACCTAGGTTTTCCTCACAAAGAGAGTCTCATCTCATCCTGATCCTGCTTTAAACCCTGAAGTCTACCGGAGCGCACCTTTCTTTCATCTTTTATCTTCTTAAGTAATTCCTTGTCTTGTTTTTCTTTAAAATGTCAGCCTGAAGTCGTTCTTTCATTTGAGCCTATCTGAGTTTTCCATGACCTTTATCTGCTCTCACACATTATGAGGACCTGATTTACTTTTCCCTACCCGAGGAGACATTCCTGCTAAAGTTTTCCTTTTTAACAATATTGAAAATGTTCCCAAATACTTGGAATTAGTTTTACTAGTAGTCAAGGTGGGTTCTGATATTCCAGCTGTGATCTGGGTCCAAGAGGTGAAATAACATGGAAGCCATTGGTGCAGAACTAGCATTTAAAAAATTATTTCTCAACTTTTTTGTCAAAAGTTACGCACCAATCTCAATGTTTTTAAAAATCTGTCTTATTTACCTGTAAATAAACTACCAACAGATGCAGTCAAGATCTGGGTATGGATATGGGGGGCTAAAATAAATGCTTTGACAGGGGGCATAAGAAACCTGGCAGATTTTTCTGTCTCTACAGGCCAGTGTAAGACCAGAACAAGAGCAGTTTTGTCTTGGCCTGAGGCTGAACATTTTAGTATTGTAATCTGAATACCTGTGCCAAAAATAATTTCCCTCTGGAACAAATGAAGATGAAACCTGAGCCAGAACTTGAACGCAGTTTTGCATTGCTGATGTTCTTAACTCTGTGCCTGTCCATTGTAATCAGGATATCCCCTCTACCAGACGACGACCAAATCTCCCGCAGGTCACATTGTGGGTAAGCTCAGTAAACAAAGACGTTTATTTGATATTCCTTTTGGAGCACTCTGGAGCCACTCGTTCTCTCTTTTATTCTCCATCTTTTTCTTCTCTCCTCCTCTCCACAGACCATGGTGCCTGTCCTCCAGGTTATTTTGGCCCACCCAACTGTCAGCGTAAGTATGAATTGACCACAAGTTGCCTGGCTACTTTAATTCCCGTTCTTCTGATTTGCATCTTTTCTAATAAACACTGCGACTCCTGATAGACTAAAAGAGCATTTTTACGGGCACTCCTTAACTTTTTGACTAACCCTCTTGGCATTCCCTCACAGACACACAGGTTGTTAAAGAGGGCTTTGGAAGACTATGTAAGGCACCGCTAAGTCTGACAGGGTTTACTGTAGGGTTAAATGTGAAGAACATATATAAATAAATGTATATATGTATGTATATGCATGACTAAAGGTCCGATCGTGTTAGTTGTGAGTATTCTGCTAAGGTTTCATGTATAGGTGAATGCAAAGATATAATCTCAGAATAATCTTCATGTGGTTATCCAGTGCTGCATTCTAATGGTCTTAAACATCTGTCATGTCAATTCATGTGGTCTCTGTCCTCTCATGATAGCAGTGGTCAGCTGGGATTTTTCATGGAGAACTAACCAGCCTATTTATAGCTATGGGCTCCCAATTACATTCCATTTACAGTTTCCAGTTTGGGAAAACTCACCAAGCTGAAACAAAGAGCTATAGTCCTATAGCGTTTTTGTTTCACTTGTCAGGACATTGGAGACAGACAATAATTTAATTGGTCCTTTCAAGCAATTGTTTTTCAACCATGAGCTAACAGGGCAGGGATTTGACTGGGTGGCTGTGTTAGTGCCAAGGCTATTCACATACCATTAGTAGGCGAGGCTTGGCACTGCTCGGGCACCACTGTAGCTGTAGATCAACTGGCAGAAATATTTGTCTTTCCTTCGTCTCGTTGGACCAAAAATGGAGCTCTGACTCATTTATGCAGGAGCTTTTCAGAAGCACCGCCGCATTCCTCTCCAATCTATCAGCTGGAATGGAATTGGATTACTTTTATCCACACAATAAGCATTTCTTCTGTATTTGTGCACAGAGTGTGTGTGTGACTACAGAGGGACAGTAAATGAAGTGTGTAATGATGCCGGGCACTGCCTGTGCCGTGAAGGTGTGGAGGGGGAGAGATGTGACCGCTGCCAACCAGGATACCACTCCTTCCCATCCTGCCGGGGTGAGAGAGGACACTGTCACTTCATAAGACTTCATTAACATCCAGCTCCTCAGGCTGTAAATGTCACAGTAACACAAGTAGAGCGTGAACCCGGTGTGAAATTTTGGTCCAAATCAGGCCTAATATTTTAAGCATGTCATAAATTTCTCACCATGAACACGAACCAAAACGGAAGCATTTGAACAACAATATCAACCCCTAATAATAATAAATAGCTGTTGGCCTTCAGACCTGGTCCTTTTTAGCCACGGTTAAAACTTGACATTCATGTGCTCCTCCTCTCTATTAGTCTCTTTGTGTTTGTACATCACTGATTAATTTTAGGAGTGTGTCTCCAAAACAGATCATTTAGTGATTATTATCACAACAAAGAGCAGCTCACGATGTCCTCTCTCTTCCTTCAGTGTGTCTTTGTGATGGGGCTGGTGCAGCTAGCCCCATTTGCAGTTCAAATGGCCGGTGTGCTTGCCTCCCCAACTATGAGGGACAGCAGTGTGACCAGTGTGCACCGGGTTACTATGGATACCCAGAATGTGCTGGTGAGTTTGGTCTCTGTTTGTGCAGAAGATACAATGGAGATATAGTGGATGCAGTCACTGCTGAGCTGAGTGCTGGGACGAAATATAGTGCTCATCGCTTCTCATGTCTCTCTGTGGAGCAGATATCATCATTCTCCCACAGTACCCTATAAAAAATAAGTCCTCATCCTCATAGAAATTCACACAGATATGGACCAAATATGGTCTCGCTGTTTTCAGTATATACGGTACTCACGTATCCAAGAATAGATAGGCTGGGAATCACTTTTGGAAAACATCAGGAATTATAATCTAATCAAACTAATAATAACAACGCTGCATGCTCATGCTTATCATATTTGTTCGATGTCCTCAGCCTGTCAGTGTTCACGAGAAGGCTCCTACAGCACGACATGCGACCCGCTGTCAGGCCAATGTCTGTGTGTTTCTGGCGTGGTGGGCCAAAAATGTGATCGATGTGCCTCTGGACGCAGGTTTCCTCAGTGCTCGGGTAATCACACTGGACACACTCTGACATGTTCTTAACCCTCTGTCTGGAGTCATTTTGGCATTTGCAGCATATAAATATTGCATGATAACAATGTCATGATATCAATGTAACATGTTTCTTATGAAGTTACATTAAAGTTGTGCTACAATATGTAAAGCATCCAAGCAACAATGGAGTATAATGTTTATGCTGGATGTTGACCTAATAGGCCAGGACTTCAGACCCCAGACTGCTCTGGGGTCTGCTCTACAGTCTCATATCTTGATCTTAGTTAGCTATTTGTAGGGAGTATGTTTTTTTTGTGGTCCAACTCTGTTGCAGAGGGACAATCAGAGGAGAGAACTGTACTTTTCACCAAGGCGTGGCTTAAACAGACAAAACTAAACTAAAATGGCCTATTTTCACTCAGTGTGCACAGCAGTGCTGCAGGAATGGAGCGTAGAAGTAAAAGTAGACCACTGTGTTTTTGCGCATCAAAAGCGCATGTGAAGCATTTTCATGGCTCTATTGTAAACTGATACCTCCATTATTTGATATTATTTATTATATTTCACTGAGAAATAAATACTTTCATACCTTTTATGCCACTTTTAACAGCACATTTCTAAAACTGTAACGGATTAAATGGAGTCTCATTGTGTGTTAATTATGCATTTCCAGCCCCTGGCGGTCCGTGTAACCCAGCAGGATCTGAACTCATGGATCCTCACACGGTACGCCTCTCTTATCACAGCCCATACTTGATGGTGATTTTATTTGCCCTCGTATTAGTAGTGGTTCCAGTCTAAAAGCAGCACTGCCTTTTTGGGTGTGGTTTTGCCCTACATGTGCTCACATTCCTGTGACTGCTGCAGTGCCAAGCCTTCATCCGGCACATTTTGTAAGGAAGTGCTTCTTCCCCCCTAACTCAAAGAGTAGCAGAAATGCAATCAAAAAAAGGAAAAGACACTTCCTTCCATTTTTAGGCGAAGAAAATCAACATTGTGAAGTAATGCTTGTGATACGCAGGGCTTCTAGAACAACATTTTATTTTGGAATGTACAGTATCTAACAATATGCAAACAGAGACATTCAAGTTTGTAGTTTGGCAATCTGACACAGCAGTCTTTACATCAGACATTTCAGTTTTTCCTTATCTATCTCAGGGCTCCTGTCGCTGCCTACCAAATGTAGAGGGAACCCTGTGTGACAGGTGCAAACCACTTTACTGGAATCTGGCTTCAAACAGTCAGGGTGGATGTACAGGTAAGTGGGCAGCAATACAACATAAATGATAGATTGTCATGGATTCTTATCAAGTTTATATTTCACCAAGTCTGAGTAAGTTGTTACTTTTAGAGAGGGTGAGTCCAGGTGGTTTTGGGGGGGGCCTCATTACAAGAAGGTCCTCGGTTCCTGTGCACCCCAATGAGTGCCCATGTAAAGCTGAGTAAGAGTTGTGCAGCCGGCCTCTCTTAATAACCTGGACACCTGTCAGCCATTATTAATTGTCATCATGAGCCGTTTGTTTCAGCCGTATTAAATCACCAGCAGCATTCTAACGAGGGTGCTGATATGGGTCTTGGCCCCTCTTGCCCAGAAGATATGTCAACATACCCCTGTCAACAAGGCTGGATCTGCTTCCCGTTCCGAGAGGAGCTAGGGGAAAACAAGTTAATGCAGGCAAATTATTTTTGACTGTTTACAGCGAAGAACTGCAAGTGAACTTGTTTCGGCGTATGACAGTATAGAAAAAGTACCCGTGTCGGCATAAACACGCAAAATCACTGCTAATCCAGAGAAAATACTTAATGGGAGGAAGAAGGTAGCTCCTTTTATCCAGTTTGTAAAGGAACAGCTCCAGGCTTTGTCCAGATACCTGTCTAACGTTACAGTTCAGCTCCCCGGCAAGAATGTTATCGCTACCACGCTGACGGGAGACGCAAGAACAGAAAAGAGCTTTTAATATCCAAAGAATGCCTCTGGCAGACTGTGGCCGGACATTAAGAAGAGGCTTTTCTACAGTTGGTTGGCAGCAGGTTGGAGCACTGAAGCCCCTCTCAGCCTTTTATGTGCAGCTGAAGATTGGTGGTGTTTGTGCTCGTGTGTTT